>ML785719.1:267508-279122 GCA_009831015.1 Picea engelmannii
TACCCAAACCTGGGGTCTCCAACTTCTCATGGCCATAACTCTCTAACCGTGAGGAATTATGTGACGTTCCACATACCACCAGAAATGACATGACAAGAATTATCCATCTAGGATATTTTTCGTAACGAATTCACTTTCATTCATCTCATTATTCCACAATTAAGCATGGGTTCTCTTACTCCACAAAGCGTCTTCCCGTGATGGCTTTCACCATAAGGGGACCACTTTGGAGTTCATCCATATTTACTTCTTATCAACCATGAAAAAACAATAATGAGTCATATTTACATCAAAAAATATTGGGTCCATTACCCAAACCTTTGTTCTATGGGGATTTCTTCAAGGGTTGACATCAATGACAACCAACCTTAATCAACATCATGATCTCATACTTATGGAAAATTTGATGCTTCCATGAGATCCTCCAGTCAATCTCACGCATAATAGATCTTCAATACGTTCTCAAGAGATATATTCTACAAGATACCCGTGCCTCTTATTTATATTTTCCAAGTAGCTTCCTTAGAAGCATCTTCTTGGCCACTTTGTCCACATATCCACTTTATCCACAAAACCACTTTTGTCCACTTAGCCACTTTGTCCACATAGTCACCTATGTTCAACTTTGTCCAATTGGCCACTTGTCCATATATCCAATAGCCACTTGTCCACTTAACATACTTTCCTCATTTTAGGGTTAACCCACTTATAACCACTTTCCATAATTAGAAAGTTCTCCATTTACTTTATTATTTAAATAATCTTGTTTGACTTTATCACTTCACTTTATTATTTAAATAATTTCTTCTTTGTAAGAACTTTGACTTCTTTGACCTTTTGGGGATTCTAGCCAACATATGAGGCTCCTCCAACTTCGTAAGTCCATAACTCTCAAACCGTGATGACTTATATGATGTTCCACATACCATTGAAAATGGCATGACAAGCACTATCCATCTAGGATAGTTTCACTGACAAATTCATTGATATTCTTCTCATTATTCCACAATTAAGTGTGGGTTCTCTAACCATTCTTTTAGGATAACTCAACTGCAAAGCGTCTTCTCGTGAGGGATTTCACCATAAGGGGACCACTTTGGAGTTCATCCATTTGTATTCCCTGTCAATCATGACAAGACAATAATGAGTCATCTTTACATCAATCCAACTGGAATATCTAATGACAACACATCATTATGACATTGTCCCTTTATCATTGATTCCATGTGTGACCACATGATCCAATGATCAATACATTACTGCATCAATCCATTTATGCATCATATATCAATGACAACACATCGACCCATATTAATCTATGCATCATATGACATCACATTGATCCATCTTCATTTATGCATCCTATATCAATGACAACTCATTGATCCATCTTCATCTATGCATGACATCATCTAACTATGAATCCACTTGACATTAATCCATTGAAAACAATGACAATACATGATCCATCAATCACTATATCAATATACAATGACAAGACATTGTTCCTTTGACATCAATGACAACATGATTCAACAATCATGTTTACTCAAAAGAGAAAGACTTGGGTTGTTTCATTTTATTTGTAAATGATGAACTAGGTCTTTGTATAGAAAATGTAAATATTTCTTTGTGTGAAAATAAAGAGCCTGAATATGGGATATGGAAAATGTATTTTGATGGAGCCTCCTCTTGGGAAGGTGTTGGGGCAGGTATACTTTTAATTTCCGCTTCTGTTAAATTTTTTCCATTTTCGTTTAGATTACATTTTGAAACAGATTCCACAAATAACATTTGTGAATATGAAGCTTTAGTGTTAGGATTAGTAGATAAAAAAATGAAAATTAAAAATGTTATTTTCTATTGGGATACTTAATTAATTGTTAAACAGATAAGAAAAACTTATCAAGCTAGACACCCAAGGATGAGATCTTATAGAAATTTGGCTTGGGATTTAATTGAAATTTTTTTCTTAACCTTTAATATTCATGCAATCCCGAGACATGAAAATAAACAAGATGATTCTTTAGCAGTAGCAACAAGCGCTTTTATACCTCCTAAAGTGTCAAATCTTAAATACAAAGTTGAGATGAAATACAGACCTTCAATTCTAGACAATGTCAAGCATTGGCAGGTATTTGAAGATGATTGACAAATTAAGAAACTTTTGGAAATGGTTAATAAATTTTCTGCAACTCATATTGATCAAAAGGATGATAAAGATAATGAGAAAATTAATAAGAATAGTCATCCAGACCCCAAATTGCAAGAAATGATTGCTAATCATAAAATTATGATCTTAAGAAATAACCAGATTCCAAAAGCATTGGTACCTCTAGAAAAGTTATTTGATAAAGATGATGTTGTTGTGAAACCTATTGTGCAGTCTCAAAATGAAGAAGTGGAATATTGTAATATTGGCACTAAAAAGGAACCAAAGAACATCAAGCTCTCAAAGCTTCTTCATGTTGATTAGAGGGTTAGGTATGTCAATTTATTCAAATAATTTATCCAAGTATTTTCATGGACTTATGAATATATTAAGACATATGATACCAACATAATTCAACACAAAATCCCATTAAAGGTAGGATCTAAACCATTTAGACAAAAATTAAGATAGACAAATCCTATCCTCTTCCCAGATATTGAAAAGGAACTAAAAAAGTTGTTAGATGAAAAAATCATAGTTCCTCTAAGATATTCTTCTTGGGTTGTAGATTTAGTACTTGTTAGCAAAAAGAATGGTGAAATAAGATTGTGTGTTGATTTCAAAAATCTCAACAAATCATCATTAAAAGACAAGTATCCTCTTCCCAAAATGGATCATGTATTGCAAAAAGTAGTTGGTGCTAATAGAATCTCTATGATTGATGGTTTTTCAGGTTATAACCAGATTGGTGTGCATGAGAAAGACAGAGGACTTACTACATTTACCACACCATGGGGAACCTTTATGTATGAAAAAATGTCCTTTGGTTTAATGAATAGAGGAGAAACATTTCAAAGAGCGATGAGCATAGCATTCGTTGGGGAAAAAGATAAATTTGTTGTGATTTATTTAGATGGTTTAACTTTTTTTTCTAAATCAGATGATGATCATTTAAAACATCTGAAGCAAACTTTTGTTAAATGTAAAAAATATGGCTTATCATTGAATCCTAGGAAATCTCATTTTGCTATGCAAGAAGGGAGATTTATTAGACACATTATCTCGAAGGAAGGAGTCATGATTGATCCTCAATGTGTTGAAGCAATCAAGGTTATCAACCTACCAAGGAGGAAAAAAGAGATTCAGTCATTTCTTGGCAAAACAAACTTCTTAAGAAGATTAATCCCAAACTTTGTTGAAGTAGTGAAAGATTTGACTAACATGCTTAGGAAAGATAGTGAGGTCAAATGGTCCTCAAATCCTAGATGTTATTTTGACCAAATTAAGAAAGCTTTAGGAGACGCACCAGTGAAGATAAGTCCACATTACTCAAAGGAGTTTCTCATATTTTCTTTTGCCTCTATTGGCACCAAGGCAGACCCAGGGTTCAACGCTACAACAAAACCCTAACTACCGGCCCTTTCAGCAACACCTGCAAAGCAGATGAAGTCTCACCCGAGGTACAGGTAGGGGTGGTTGCAAGACTCCATTGTCTGTAACCTTAGCTGGGACACAGATCTGTGGTTCTAAAACTTAATAGAGCACTTAGCAGTTATCATTCATCAACATCCAGTTCTTAGTTACAACGCAGTTAAATCATACTCTCAGTGCAGATAGACCCTAAACTACAAAGCACGCAATATTCATCCAGATCTAAGATATTTAAGAACTAAACATATTTACATAGGTCAGATATGACATCTATCCATATCATTAAGCACTAAGCATCAACAGATCTATCTATCATTCATCTATATTAAAGCACTAAGCAAGCAAACATATAAGCACATCAATACATTGCACAAATCATAGCAACACAACATGTACGTGGTTCACCCCCACCATGGGGCTACATCCACCAACTCTTCTCTTCTTTATTATCTTTGGTCAAGCTTCTTACAGGCACATAGCATCAAAATCCTATTCCGCAAAAGACAGGAGATCTATGTGCACTCCGCCAGATCCTCCTCTTCGAGCTAGGGTACAGCACCAAACCTTTACACAGTTTCTTACAGTTACTTGCACTAGCCTTGCAAGCCTCACACAGTATGCACAAAGTACTTAAAACTCTATACCACACAAATCGAATACTAGCACTTAGCACCTCTTACAACTGACTCCTCATTGCATCACCTAGTATTCTATATATATTAAAAAATCAGGCCTAAACATGGGTAAACCCATGGGCCGACATTCCCATACCCATTACATAAGCCCAAAACCCAAAAATCCCTAAAAAGGGGTCAAGATCCTGCAATCTCTACTTCGTCTTGCACTCCGCCTTCGACAGCCTGTTGAAGTCCCAAAAATAGGTCCAACATGACCAAGAATCCTCAAAACTTGGTCAAGGGCCAAGAGGCCCCCAACACTCACCTGTGACTCGTCCCAAGTCACTCTGATCTGATTAGTTATGCTTCAAAAGCCTCGATCTTGGCTCGAGATGCTTTGACTTGTTGTTGTGCCACGGCCTCCTATTCAACGAACTCTTGGATAACAGCTTCATTGACAGGTCCCTCTAGGCGTTGTTCAGCTGCAGTGACGACTTGATCCAGTTCTTCTCCTTGGCCTTTAATCTCTACAAACAATTGTTAATACTCATCCTCTACAGGTTGGAGTCTCTAATTCACTTCCACAACTCTACTTTGAATAGTGTGGAGTTGTTGTTGGGCGGTGCGCTGCTCTTGGGATCGCTTCATTCTTTCCACAGCTGACAAGGGCTTCAACTGCGCCTGTATTGTCTCTGTTGGATACTTCGCTTCCTGGAGTTGCGATTCCAGTGCCTTCAATTTTGGATTCTCAATGAGTCACTCATACATCTGGGTACTACGATCACTCAGTTGTTTGCATTCCATGGCAAGGGCCTTTATTCTCTCAATTTTTCTCCTGGCAGTTGCTTCTCTTTGATCCCTTACATCTTGTGGAGTGGCGGGCACTGTGCAGAGCTCTAAGTATGCTATTATTTATTGTAGTTGTTGGATAGCTTCTGTGAGAAGCTCAACTTGATGTGGGACTCGATCTTTTGCATGTGGCTCTAAGCCTATCACGGAGTGAAGTGCTCTGTTGACTTCTTCTTTCACTTCAAGTTTCTCGGCAAGCAACTGTTATTTTTCTTGTTGCATCTGTGTTTTCTCTTCTTCAAACTTTTCCTAGAGAGAAACCCTATCCTGTTGTACAACTCTATGTTGTTCTATGATTACGCCTTGCACTTGCTTCAAGGCTTAGGTGGCTTGTTCTGTTTCTTCTTGTGCACAATGAAGGCGAGCTTCGACCACATCAGCTAGTCGATGGAGTTGGGCTGGCTCATCTCCCAACTCTGGTTCTTCTTATGGAAGAGGCGCAATGGATATTGTGTGGCTGGACTGAAGGGCCTGGTGTATCCCTCAAAGTTCGACCTCAATTCTGTCATGCATTTCCTCCTTCTTAGCTTCTTGTTTTTCTACGTTTTCCTGCGAGGCATCGTTTAGGGCTGTTATGATGAAGTCAAAGTCATTGGTAGTGAGTATAGTCTGCATCTTGGTCATGGTGTCTCTCGATTTCTTCCAAGAAGAAGGTTTCAGGGGAGAAACCTTCCTCTTCTTCAGGTGATCAGTCTCCTCTCTAGACGGTGTTACTTCAGCTTGCTTTTCTTCAGTTTCTTTTCCATTTGTCTCTTATTATTTGTCATTACCCCCTTGGTCAGGCGATACTAAAGAATTCTTGTTTGAGGCATTTCTTAAGTACTGGACCTCTTCGGTCTTCTTCCTTCTGCTGGTCCTTGGTGTGTCCTATTCTTTGTGAGCGACCTTCGGGCTGTCCAGTTTAGGGTCAGACATCTCTGCAGGATCAGCGAGGATAAGGAGGTCTGAGGACTAGTCCTTAGTGATCTCCTCAAGTTCCTCTTCCGTGAGTTTGTAGTACGAATGAAGTTGTTCCTTATGGTTCATCGACTCATGTTGTAATGTAGATGAAATTATGATGTGCGCAGAACTTCATCAGGGGTCGAAACCTCTGTAGGGTGTTTGGAGTCATGCAAGATTCATCTTTGATGGCTCTCTTCAACTGGAGATAATATTTGTGGAAGATAGCATTCGACTGTCGTTGTTTACTCATATCGCTCGACTACCAGAGCGTGGTGAACTTCGCAGGAAGTGGATCGAATGGTTCGATATCCGGGAAGGTCGCATCTTCCGACATCTCTCAAGCAACAAACACGATGAGGATCAAGAGACAGCTAGAGTGAAACTCGTAACCCTGGTCCTACACTTCTTGGTAGTCTAGTTCCAACCGATAAACTAGGTACTTCATCCAGTTCATCTATATGCCTTCCACGCACTTCCCTGTGAGGTCAAAAACAAATCCTATGACCTGTGTGGGTCTGTTCGTCCTTACTATTTTTCCAGCTATTAAATAGCATGCCAGGTGCATTGCATCATTATGGATGGAAGCTACCTTGTAGCCTCATGTCCCCTTCTCACCATCATCATAGGTGTCCTTAATATTCTATGCTAGTGCATGATTTGTGGATTTTCCTGGATAGAATTCATGTCGGTCAGGTCTTTGCATACTTAATATGGTGATCCTACGGATCAACGTCGGATCAACTATGATACGACAATCTAGCCATAAGTAGTCGCCATGGTAACATGAAAGTAGTAACTTGACACATGCATTAACTTCCTGGTGCCTTCCGAAGTGTGGGATTTTCATTACATTCAACAGGGTGGACTGCACGAGGTTCAGAGTCCACAGTTGGGGGATTATCTTTTGAGTTCTTCCCCTTCGTCCTGGTCAAGTATTTGTATGGGGCGAGCATACTATGGTTCTTGCGATCTCCGAGGTTGAAGTCGTTGAACTTCAACATGGCGATCTTGTCCTGCTACGCTCAAACTGCGTGTATCCCCTTCGAGAGGTACGCAGTAACCATGGTGTACTTGAAATCTCTTGGCACACTATCACGACTCACCGCACCGGCCAAAGGCGGGATGTAGTCGGGCAATATGGTCGGGATCAGCTTCGCATTTTCTAGGTCATCTCTGTGCTTGGTTCTCTTTTTTGTTGTTGGTTGGGATGGTCTGGATCCCCGAGCAATCAATGGATAGGATTTCACTCCTCTCATCGATGATGCTTGTACACCTACAGACATTGAAATTACTCTTTCAGTCATGAGGTCGATGAGTACCTCCTTCACATATTCTTTGACTGCACTAAGTTCTTCAGACATACACGCTTGTGATTGAATATCTCGAGTTCAAAAAGTAACTGCTCAATGCAATGGGATGGATGGCGATAGCACGATGATCACTGTGAAAAATCAACTAATCTGCGAGCTCAGATAATCACGGTTGGAAAAGCTATTCATGGTGCATGGCACGATGGGATAAATAGATAACTTGGGGACGGATCTCTTGAAACAGGTGAGAAGCCTTCATTAACTCAGTTATGTATGTTATGGCATGGTCCCAATGGTCTGGTGGCGAACTTCCTGACCATAAATGTCTTTCTACCCGTTCGGGGCGTCGTTTTAATGGTCATACTATTCCCAACAGCTATATTGCTTCGCCATGGCGAAGATCCATGTGACGTTGTTCTGTTATCCTGACAAAGTTCCAATTTTGCAAATTTTCCTTCTACGAAATTCCCTCTGGAGCCTTCTATAACTTTTCAATCTTAGCTCTCTTCTTACTTAGTTTTCTATCATTTTTCCTAGTGAGCTTCGTCTTAGTATTCCTTTTTCAATTATGATTCTTATCTCCTCATGGCATAGTAACTTCCTGTTGTTGAGGTTCTTTCCTAAAATTCAAGGGTAATACTTCTTCTTCATCTGGGGTAGGTACTTCAATCTTTTGCGAGTCTCCTTTTGTTCTTGAAACTTCGACATCCAAGTCTCTGGTGCTAAATAGCTTCGATTTGTTCTTTTGTTCTTCAATCAAGTCTGTGATCCTCCTAGTCATGAAATATTTTAACTCTTGCTTCTTCTGTTCTAAGAATTCTTTTTCTTTCCTTCTAGCCCGATCTCTTTCAATCCAAGGGTTCCCTAGTAATATAGAAAATGGAGCGTGAAAACCCTCAATATATACTGTATCAATGACCTAATTTTACTTTTAGGTCATAAAAAGGCCGACAAGGCCAAAATACTAAAAATCATACTATTTTACATTAAATGACAAATTAAAACCCTAATCAATGAATAGAAGGACGTCATCCCTTTTCTAGGGTGACGTTATCCCCTTCTAGGACAAATGAAGCCTCCAGGAGCAAAACGTTAGCCCCCCTTGGGTTTCTCCAAGCTGCCACACGTGCCAAACTACCCTGTCCATCTGCCAAAATGTCCATGAAGCAAGGATGATGTCATGGACCTCATGGGTGAAGTCCTAAGCCTTCTAAGGCCAATGTTCTACTAAAAAGGGCACAACCCCCCTAGGTCAAGCTCTGTCAGGGTGCCTCTAGTGGAACCTCCTCCTCTTCTCTGGTGCAAATCCCCTGATCCATCTATGTCTTGTCTCTGCCCCCTGATGGGATCTCAACATCCACCTGATGGGCTCTTCAGCCCCATGGAGGTCCGAACTGATCATCTCCCCATGTGTATCGGTCCAAATGGTACATGTTCGTCGAGCATGATCCTACACATTAACATCTATGCCCTCCATGGGCTCATCCATAACATGGATCATAGAAATTTCAATCACATCAAATCATCAATATTATTAAACACATGCATAAAATCCCTAATACATCAATCAAAATCTCAAAGACATTACATAAGCCTGCAATACAAGTTTGGAGAAAATGACAAGGTGTCCTATTGGGCTAGTGTCCATTGGAAGAGGAAAGTCCCAGGAAGAGACCTCATCCAAGCCATGAAAGTGGGTGATGTGGTCAAGGGATGTCCAAGTAGGTGGGTTCAATGAGGGCAGAGGATGCCAAACTTTACCTGTGGGTGAATTTGTGGAAGGCGAGTTGTACCTGTCCTGGATGCAATTTTTTCCAAGCTCATTCATGCCTTTTATTCTTTATTCTTTTATTCTTTTATTCTTTATTGATTTTTTTTCTTCAAGAGCTAATCAGGGGATACTGCCCTGGCTTGGTGACCAGTGGTGAAATCGTTACCCACGAGTACTTTCACAGAAATGAGAAGGTTGGCTTGTGATGAGACCCCATTTCCCTTAGCCATGCAACCAAGAGTCACTACCCTAGTGTGGTAACCAGCTGGTGGTAATGTCATGCATCTAGGTACCCATGGACCTAATAGGTTGTCTCGTGATGAGACCCCCTTTCCCTCTGATCAGGTCTTGTTTTATTATTTTTCCAGGTCCCTCTTATTTCTTATTGAGAAGTGTTTTATTGTTTTCTCAGGGATCCCTGGGTGAAGCATCTCGAGGTTTTATTCTTAGTCTCTTATCTTTTATCAGCTTGATTTTACCTTCTGGGCCTTTAGCCCCTTCTTCCCACGAGATGAGGTGCAATCCTGAAAATAGCTCAACCCAATGCCCGGACAAGTGGGATGGGATAGGTGAGCGGGAAGCAAGATGAAAAAGTGGTGTTGTGATGGGAGTGGATGATGGATTTTTTAGAAATCCCCCCCAAGTGGCAAACCAAAACCTACAGACACAGGCTTACTATGGCACCCAGTCAATCCCCCAATACATGGTCAAGTGGGCAAGTGTAAGATCCAAGCGTTTGTTAGTAACAAAAGGAATCAGATGCACATATTCAAGGGTTTTGATTATCAAAGTGACACATACAATGATACCAGGACTAATTACCTCAACGAGCAAGAACCATCTCTGACACAATACCAAGCAGATGGTGATGTATGTTTTTACTTCTGACAAGATAAAGGTGTTGGAAGAAAGAAAAGGTGGGCCCTCCAGGGCCATGCTAAATTCAATCCTGCTCTCGGTACTCCATGTCTAGGACCTTTGGGCCTCGAGACATGATCTCCTAGTTATCCCTAAAAGTGGGGGATAACATCTGGCTCCAACTCGAGGACATGTGCTCACCGTAGAGCACATGAGAACCTCAACATTTCTGGCATAACATGTTTACCTTCTTGATCTCAATAGAAACTATTAGTAATCGATTGGGATGGTGATACCACCCCAGCATATATATAAGACTGAAATAAAGCAATCATAAGTGTGAATGTAAAGCAAACTACTTGCCTGTTCTTACCTGTTGGCTGGATGTTGGGTATAGTGAAATGACTAGTGAAGCCAATCCAGCAATGTCCCACGATACATGCCTTTATGCTTCATCATAAACCAAAATAGTGATAAGTCAAGCACAAAAATGTCATGGGTTAGAATATATATCATATCATCGGAAATCGCAAAGTCTAACTCATGGAGGCGGGTGGGAAGGATAAAATCAAGCCACGTCAATCTTTGATGAAAGTGCTCAATCCACTTCAAGAAGGGGTCATGAAAATTCCAAGGTTCAGAATACTAGCTCAATCGATCTGCAATCTGGCTACCCAGGACATTCTCACACACTAAAGGGACTGACAAGGATCTGGCAGATGACTGGAAAAATTTTAAGGGAAAGTTGAAACACTGAGATGAAAGTCTTGAACTCATAGTTTTCAACGAACCCTTGGACTCTAGGGTTTTCCCCAGAGGAAACAAAACATACTCCCCAACCACACCTCTAGAGACACAACAAAGTAAAGTAATCGGAGGTGGACCGGGGGTGTTGTCACAAGGATCTTTCTTTAGGTCAAGAATCTCCTTACTTCTATCGAAACTTGAGCACAACGGTGGTTAACAATCATCTTCAAGGGAAGAATCCAGGTGCTCATAGGAGTACTCATCAACATCCTCAAAGTAAGACTGAAATCTATCAGGAAAACAAGGTACTAGGCCTTCCTTGTTTGAAAAGTATTGGTAAAAGCCTCATCTCCTTGTTGCCACTGGTAAGGAATAACATGTTGTGATAATCGCAAAGGAAACACTTGGAGACGACTCTCTATTCCATATATGGGATCTGTTGTCGCCCTAATGCACACTTGCAAACGTGAGCTAAGTCCGGCTCACTTAGTGTGCCCTCGGAGACACAATGTCTAAGTTCTTGTCCACACTGTCACCTTGACAAGAACTTCTTCCGTCTAGGCTTACTCCTAGGGAAGCCAAGGGGGGTTGTCCCTACGTTACTAAGTTGATTTTAATTACAAGTGTTCTAGGAGTTAGTTTTAATTGATTATAGGCCAAAGGGGGAAAACTAGCCTATATGACAGGCAGCAATGCAAGTGCAAGTCTAAGTTAATATGAGAGGAAGCCCTTTCCCTAAGTCAACTAAGGACTAGTGCCTAAGGTTGGGCAATGGGGTCAACTACGTTTAGGGTTTGTTCGTTACAATAAACTTACAATTAAATCAAACTACCCAAACCCCCAGATTAGAAATACTTACAAAATTATACAAGTTACAACAATGAGATATAAAACAGAGAGATGCAAGATATACAAAAAGAGATATATAATTCACGCC
>ML785719.1:288612-299469 GCA_009831015.1 Picea engelmannii
ACCCTCGCAGGGGTGCGGAGATCCCGTTTACAAAAATTTAAGTGCTGGTGTTTAAAAACACCCAGTAGAACCCTGTTGTCTTCGACATAGATAATCTTCATTATATATGAGTTGACCTCCGTGCTAAACGAGCGGTCAACAGGATCCATATCATAATCAATTGCATCCCACCTACGTCTCCCAACATGTATGAACTCATCAATGTTATTAGCTATGTCACTATCGGTATCATAACATGCAGTATTTGAAACATTCTTGCTTATCTCCTCCTCATCTTCCCTATCACAAAGTAGAGCATCATCAAAAACTAGGGGAGGAGGGAAACTTATTTTTTCTTCCTCTACAGGATCTTCAAGGACTTTAGTGTTTCTATCATCCGTTATGGTCTCATCCTCAGGAACCACCCCTTCATCTTCAATTGTGCAACAAGGAAGGTCTACTTCTTTCGGGGCTTCCATCTCTCCTTCATTTTCTGAATCATGGGACAAGGTGTTATCGGAATCTTGAAATGGAAACAAACTAACCTCATTGTCCTCTTATTGTGCAGGAGAAAAGGGCTCTTGGATGGCCTCATCAGAGGGAGGATCACAAGTTGGTACTTCATCATCTTGCTTAGGTTATTTATCCTTAATCATGTCTTCATTCTGCTGGTCAAAAACTTGTTCCCTCCTTTCTTAGGGACCATTAGTAAAGGTTTCAAAGGAAACTAATTTTATCAAGCTGAGAGTGTCCACAATATGGTCATTGGTTTTGGTCAAGGAGAGACTTACCTCGATTTGAATGGCCAAGTTGTGAGCTTCTGTAAGTGTTTTTGGACCCTTTTTATTTAGGAGGAAGCTTAAATGCCCTAGAAGTCCATTGGTATAGAGATACATGAGGTACTTTCCTTTAGGACGATGGATTCTGGGAATCTGGTATAGCAACCTCTCAAACCTAACCCCAAAAACTATGATGGTATCATCCTCTATTTGTTTTATGCACTCAAGTCCTTTCAGTAATGATTGGATATCTTCCAATTTCAAAACCCACCTCACAAGGAATATTTCTTCAAATTGTTCCATAGATGTGATGCTAGCAGCTGGAATATTATCACACCATCTTCTAGCCTCTCCATGCAGAGTGGCAGAGAAGAGTTTCATTACCAAGTCTTCACCATCATCACCGACGGGGTGGTGCTGAAAGAAAGCCCAGAAATTGCTCATGTGGTAATCGGGTCTTTCTGCATCGATGCCAGCGAATCTAGGGAGCCACTTTTTATACCATGGGGGAATTTTTCTAGGATATCCCAAGATTTTACTCATGTCTAAAGGTTTTTAGTTCCCCGGATCCCATTGTGAAGTCATAGTTGGCTTCGTTATCAGTGGAGTCACCAGATAGTTTTCTTGAAACTATCAAAAGATAAGGGAAAACACCTAAAGTGGAGTCGCCAGGTAAGCTTGTAAGATAAGGCTTATGAGGCAAGGCTTACCAAAAGTGTCGTCTTGAGGAGAATTGACTCAGTGTTCCTCGGCAACGTCGTCGAAATGTTATCGCACAATTTGTAGAAAGGATAAAAGGCTAGAGAATGAAGAGACAAACTGGCATAACTGGAACCAATCCCACCCAATGTCACCTCAATGGGATGGTTCTTTCTTTTTAGGGTGGTAATTCCTAGGGGAGACATCCTCGGTGACCTGGGGTTTTGAGAAGGCAAAGGATTATAAGATAAAGATAAGTTTCCCCCCTCACAAGTCACCACCAAGCAGATAGTCTGGCTAATAGCCAATAATAAAGTATAACCCAAGAAAAAGAGATGCACCTGCCTGAGACAAAGCAACAAGAGAACTGATATATATGCAATATGCTCACTTAGTTAGTACTTCATATAAATCAATGACTATCTTATACATATATAATAAATTTGATAATAAATATTGACGAAGTCAATGTTTATAAAATAGCAATGATAAATATGTCACTTCCTCAATATATGTTAAAACAATGTGGCATTCAATGTAACAAATCAACACTTCATTCAATTAATGCCTTTAAACCACCATTCAATTGCTTAAAAGGAAATGTTAGCTGCACAATGATGTTTATAGCTAGAGATGGCAGCATCACATAGTTAGTAGGGTTAGTCCTAAGCTAGGGTTAGAATAGTTAGGGTTTCGTTCAAGGTATTGAGAGTGGTTTTGATCATAACATTCATAAGTTTAGTCTTAGATCAATGTGTTTCCTACGGTTAATGGAGTCAAAGGGAGGACGCAAAAGCTGAAGGATCAAAGAATGTAATGAGGCTAAGGACTAGAGGATTAAGCCTTGAGGTGTTGCTAGAGCAAGGCCTCAAGGACATAAACCCTATGGGAGAGAGGCTCACCTTGGTGTAGGGTAACTAGGCCTCAATTGATCCAGGTGGATATCGGTGGCCACCCACCTTGTTCCACTGGCTCAAAACAGTTTTCTAGCAATTTTGGCAATTTACTATTTTTAGCAGTTTTTAACTTTCGGGGCCATTTTGAGGGCCTAAATGAAGTTTTTTTATGATCGCCCAGATCAATGAAAGAAAAAGGCATGATTGAGGCCCCAAAATGAATCTCCTCGATGATACCTTTCCAATGGGATATCATATGCCTAAAACGGAGATCGTATGCAAAAGTTACGACCCCGGGAAGTTAATGTACTAACTTACCCAAACGGGGCCCACGTGAATTTTGGCGCTTCATCTCCTAAGGTTAGGTTTTTGGATGTCTAGGGTTTTTGGCATTCCTGTTTATTGTAAAAACTCCTTCAGAGCCTCATTGTAATCATCTTCTTGCGAATGCGAGTAGCCATCACATCTCTTCTCAGAGATAAGCTGCCACCATTCTAGCGAGTCTTTCACTCTGTATTTTTGCAGTCTCTATACATTTATTTCATTAATAGAAATTGTGTATTAGTATATCTCTATGTTTATGGTTGCATCTATGATACATTTATGTTACATTATTGAATATCTGTGATATTTCTATGCATTTCTGTATTATATCTCCGCTCTCATTTCGTGCCGAAAATAATCCGGATCATCGGTGCTCTCTCCTCCTTCCTTAAATCAGTGGCAAGGAAGGCTAGCTCTAAAAATTTCATAAGAATAAGACAAGATGGTTTACAAGGCAATGTGTTTCTATGGCAAGGCCTTACCATCAAACCCTAGAAAAATGACTCATCAAGGTGTATTTGAATTAGGCCCTAATGCGACTTCTTCTTCTTAGCTCAGAGAAATAAAATGGATAGCATATGAAGAGGGGGGAATGAATGTAGCTAAGGATAGGCTCAATCCTCTTCAGCATGAAAGAGCAGAGTGTTGCTATGGCAAGGCTCTATCTCATTTCAACAAATAAAATGGCTAAAACTCTTAACAGGGACATGAGACAAGGACCTACAATGTGTGCTTGTCCCCTAGGGTTTATTCAGCAAATTATAACCATAAATAAAAGAGAAATAAAACTACAACCATTCAATCAAGAAGTTTTACAGAAATTTACTTACATTTAACCAACAAAATCAAGTAGCAAACCCTAGTTGTAACACCTTCCACCAAGATAAATGCCAAAAATGACAAGAAAATCCTCCTTCAACAAGTGTGCCTCACAATTTCAGCCAAAACCCTAGAATAGGGCACAAATTTCAGACCTCACCAAGTGGTGAGTGAAAGATGATGATAAAATGAGAGTGAAAACCCTCAATATATACTGTATCAATGACCTAATTTTACTTTTAGGTCATAAAAAGGTGGACAAGGACAAAATACTAAAAATCATACTATTTTACATTAAATGACAAATTAAAACCCTAATCAAGCAACAGAAGGAGATCATCCCCTTTCTAGGGTGACGTTAGCCCCTTCTAGGGAAAATGCAGCTTCCAGGAGAAAAACGTTAGCCCCCCTTGGGCTTCTCCAAGCTGTCACATGTGCCAAACTACTATGTCCATCTGCCAAAACATCCATGAAGCAAGGATGATGTCATGGACCTCATGGGTGACGTCCTAGGCCTTCCAAGTCCAACGTTCCACTGAAAAGGACACAACCAGCCTAGGTCAAGCTCTGCCATGGTGTCTCTGGTGGAACATCCTCCTCTTCTCTGGTGCAAAGCCCCTGATCCATCTATGTCATGTCTCTGCCCCCTGAAGGGGTCTCAACATCCACCTGATGGGCTCTTCAGTCCCATGGAGATCTGAACTGATCATCTCCCCATGTGCACCGGTCCAAATGGTACTTGTCCGCCGAGCATGATCTTGCACATTAACAAATATGCCCTCCATGGGATCATCAGTCATAGGGATCATATCAATGCCAATCACATCTCATCATTAATATTATTAAACACGTGCATAAAATCCCTAATACATCAATCAAAAGCTCAAAGACATTACACAAGCCTGCAATACAAGTTTGGAGAAAATGACAAGGCGTCCTATTGGGCTAGTGTCCACTGGAAGAGGAAATTCAATGGAAGAGACCTCATCCAAGCCATGTAAGTGGGTGATGTGGTCAAGGGATGTCCAAGCAGGTGGGTGCAATGATGGCAAAGGATGCCAAACTTTACCTGTTGGTGCCTTTGTGGAAGGCGAGTTGTACATGTCCTCGATGAAAAATTTTCCAAGCCCATTCACGCCTTTTATTCTCTATTCTTTTATTATTTATTGCTTTTTTTTCTTCAAGATCTAATCAGGGGACACTTCCTTAGTGTGGTGACCAGTGGTGACAGTGTTACCCACAAGTATTTTCACAGAAATAAGAAGGTTGGCTCGTGATGAGACCCCCTTTCCCTTGGCCATGCAACCAAGAGTCACTACCCTGGCATGGTAACCAGCTGGTGGTAATGTCATACTTCTAGGTACCCATGGACCTAATAGGTTGTCTCATGATGAGACCCCCTTTCCCTCTGATCAGGTCTTGTTTTATTAATTTTACAGGTTCCTTTTGTTTCTTGCTAAGAAGCCTTTTATTTATTTCTCGGGGATCCCTGGGTAAAGCATCTCGAGGTTTTATTCTTAGGCTTTTATATTTTACCAGCTTGCTTTTACCTTCTGGGCCTTTAGCCCCTTCTTCCCACGAGATAAGGTGCAATCCTGAAAATAGCTCAACCCAGTGCCCGGACAAGTGGAATGGGATAGGTGAGTGGGAAGAAAGATGAAAAAGTGGTGTTGTGATGGGAGTGGACGATGGATTTTTCAGAAATCTCCCCCCAGTGGAAAACCAAAACCTACAGACACGGGTTTACTATGACACCATGTCAATCCCCTAAGACATGGTCAAGTGGGCAAGTGTAAGATCCAAGCATTTGTTAGAAACAAAAGGAATCAGATGCACATATTCAAGGGTTTTGATGATCAAAGTGACACATACCATGATACCCGGACTAATTACCTCATGGAGCAAGAACCATCTCTGACACAAAACCAAGAAGATGGTGATGGATGTTGTTGTTGCTAACAAGATAAAGGTGTTGGAAGAAAGAAAAGGTGGGCCCTCCATGGCCATGCTAAAGTCAATCCTTCTCTTGGTACTCCATGTCTAGGACCTGTGGGCCTCGAGACATGATCTCCTAGTTATCCCTAAAAGTGGGGGATAACATCTAGCTCCAACTCGGGGACATGTGCTCACCGTAGAGCGCATGAGAACCTCAAAATCTCTGGCATAACCTGTTTACCTACTTGATCTCAATAGAAACTATTAGTAATTGATTGGGGTGGTGATACCACCCCAATCTTATATATAAGACTGAAATAAAGCAATCATAAGTGTGAATGTAAAGAAAACTACTTACTTGTACTTACCTGTTAGCTGGATGTTGAATATAGTCAAACAACCAATGAAGCCAATCCAACAACGTCCCACGATACCTGCCTTTGTGCTTCATCATAAACCAAAATAGTCATAAGTCAAGCACAAAAATGTCATGGGTTAGAATATATATCATATCATCGGAAATCACAAAGTCTAACTCATGGAGGCGGGTGGGAGGGATAAAATCAGGCCACATCAACCTTTGATGAAAGTGCTCAATCCACTTTAGGAAGGGGACATGAAAAGTCCAAGGTTTAGAATGCTGACAAAATCGGTCTGCAATCTGGTTACCCAGGACGTTCTCACACACTAAAGGGACTGACAAGGATCTGGCAGATGACTAGCAAACTTTTAAGGGAAAATTGAAACATTGAGATGAAAGTCTTGAACTCATATTTTTCAACCAACCCTTGGACTCTAGGGTTTTCCCCAGAGGAAACAAAACATACTCCCCAACCACACCTCTAGAGACACAACAAAGTAAAGTAATCGGAGGTGGCACGGGGGTGTTGTCACAAGGATCTTTCTTTAGGTCAAGAAGCTCCTTACGTCTATCGAATCCTGAGCACAACGGTGGTTGAAAATCATCTTCAAGGGAAGAATCCAGGTGCTCGGAGGAGTACTCATCAACATCCTCAAGGTAAGACTGAAAGCTATCAGGAAATGGGCTAATTATATCTCTATAATAGCTTACATAAATTGTCAACCCAAGGAGGTAAACTTAGAGGCATAAACACCGTATGTGCTGGACTGGAACCTAATTGTCTACTCTTCTCTAAGCCTACATTATCTCTAATCTATTTCATTTATTCTAATTTAAACAAAAGCATTCTAACTAAAGCATTCCCATTTAAATTCTACAGCATTCAATTCTAGACAAAAATGAAATATCTTTAACAACTACCTTTGAACTAATCTAGAAGTAAGATGTCTATTTCAAAATGAAACTACTTCGGCAATCAAACTAAATAACAGCAAATTATACCAAAAACAGAGTATGTCACAGAAAGTAAACTAATGACAAAGAAAACTATACTAATTTCAAAACTAAAACTTAACAGCAAATAAAACCCCTATAATCTTATAGCTAAAGGCATTTTACTCTATTATGAATCTAAGAAACTAAATCTCAGAATCAAAACTATTCTTAAAACAGGAAACGATATCAAGAGATACAGTCTATGAGGCTTTAGATTTCACAAAAACAAGTTATACCATAGATGCAATGAGTCGATCTTGCTTCTAAACTAATAGTTACTCTATTCATTAATCCAACAATAAACGAATGCTAACAATAACTTCGAGCAATGTAAATCTATTGTTTACTCTGTTCTGAATATAACTCTGACTACGGAAAATGTAATCTATCTAAGAACTAAATCTATGAAAGAGAGGCTTATGGTCTTCTTGGTGGATCCTTGCCAAGAAAACCACAAGTCCCTTAGGAACTTACAGATTAAATTCTAAACTACAGATATGTAAAAGAGAAYATTAACAATMRAAAGTGAACMATGTTACAGTCTAAAGAAACATCTTCAAAATACTARAAAAAACAACATTGTATGAKTCGATCTCTGTCAARTTTAGAAAGCCAACASTTGARYARCRCAATTCTTCTATATCATATWYGTCCCCTATTACATTTCKTTCCATTGTTTTTATAGCTCGGGATCTAGATAACTAATCCCGATTTTCTAGCAACAGAGCCTATCTTCTATTTAATAYAYAAYTGTTTTCAGAAGGTAAWTGATTCCTTCAATTAATGGGTACTTCTCATGCCCGAAAAACTCGTTATCTAATAACCAATCTTTATCTCTATGGCACGTAGTGCCTAGAGATGAAGATCTCATTGATTATCCATGAGTCATCAACGAGAGTTAGGCTGGAATAATTGGTTTTGCTTGAGCAAGCTGGCAGCACCTGGAGTGTAGAAAATATTCCATTTTAATCTGCTGCTGAAATCAAAGTATGCTGCAAAATCTAATATAACCATTCATGAGCTTCCAAGAATTTCCTTTAATCATTAAATAAAAGTAAATTAAAGAATTTTGACTAATGACCATACCTTACTATACTTGTTGGGCATTTGGTTATATGTGTGAAGATATAGATGAGTTTATGGAGTAAAAGAGTTCAAATGAAAAGGTCAAAAATGGATATGGAGGGTACAAAAAGTATCAATTCAGCGAGCCAACATTCCCCCACACCTGTGTACTTGCATGTCCTCATGCAAACATACTTGTTTTAAAGGTTTCAAAATTTCAAAACTGACTTCAATCCGTCTAACAAAACTTTAGGATGTATTCACAATGATATTGAATTTTCCACTGGCATGTTCCCTGCTGTCTTTGAGCTTCTTTTTTAACATACTGATATGAGCAAGATGTTTCGATGCCTCTGTCTTCCAAGTCCTTCCTACTTTTGCAAGACGTTTATTCTCAGAAATGGTCTTCTTGCGTTTGGTGCTCACCTTCTCATATTTCTCTGCAAGCTGAAGACCACATGTCCTTAGTTCATGAATGGCTTCCTTATATTCTTTAACAATCATTTTTAACCGTGCATTCTTAGCCTTCACACATCGATCTAGATCCTTATACTCCTCTACTTCTATCCTGAGTTCTTCAATTTCCTTGTTCTTTTCCTGGATGATCTTCTCACTGCTAGAAGTTGTAGGCATAGTAATAGGCATTTCTGGATTGGGTGAGTCATCTTCAGGGGTACCGTAGTTAAATTGATGAAGATATAATAGGTCTGAATTATATTCAACATGGCCAATTTTAGGAGACGGAGTTTTATGGATAGGTTCAGCAATTTCATGTTCAGCTGGATCATTGTTAAGAGGATCTAGGGAAGGATAATCAAATTCAGGAAAAACGTGTTGAGGAGGATTATGTTCGAGCACAGAAGAAGGGTCTGAAGAGAGCTTTTTCTTCCTCTTAGAAGGTTCCAGTTCTACCTCAGGGGAATCATCCAAATTTATGGAGACTGATGGAAGTGCATTTTGAGGTAAGTTGGAGGATTTGATAGTCATACTTCTCGTGACACGACGAGGTGTCGAGGATTTAGCAACAGTAGGATTTTTAGGTAAATTTCGTTGCTTCTTTACTTTCTGTAGGACAGAAGAAAAAAGATTGATCAGAGGAAGTTCTGGATTTTGGACAGGAGGGGTTTTGACCCTATGATCTTCAGAATTGACGGCGACCTGAGTAGAAGGAAGATTTCTAGGTGAAGGAAGGCCCCGAATCCTGGTTACAAAAGTATCCCAATTATCCCTCCGGAGACGCAACTCGTCCTCAATGAGAATTTTGATCAATCCATGATAGTAGAGGCTGTTATAGGGGTTTCCAGAATGCTTTTGAACCCGTCTTGACATTTTAGCTAGGCTTTTGCACAAGAAATATGGGAAATTCATTTCCAATTCGGCTTCAAAATGTAGGAGAAGGCGGACATGGTAATTCAGAGTAACTACATACCTCCCTTCACACGTCAAGTATTTCTACAACACATAAAGCACATTGTGCCATTCATCATGCATCCAATCACGAGGGAAACCCTTCTTCCAGTTTTCAGTTTGATGCTCCTCCTTTAAGAATCTGGTACATACTGCACGCTCGATGCGTTTATTTTTAAACCAACGTTCCCCTCGACAAGGTAAACCATTGGCACGAGATATTTTTTTCTCAGACACCTTCATAAGGAAATTGCCAATATGTGCTACCTTTCCATCGAATCCCTGAGCGAAATACAGTGTTATTTCATCATCATATCCCCGAAATTTTTTAAAGAATTGGTACCATGTGCTTTCAAATTTTTCTTTACATGCGTTGAATTCTGGAAGGCCTTCTAACACAAAGACAGAAACAGGTTCATGACACTCAACCCCCTTTCTCCCCATCTATTTTGAGAATGTGATTTTGATAGGAAACAGAGGATGAAACATAAGCTCGAAAAATGATGAAGGTTATCAAATAGACATGTGAATAAGTCTCAACAAAGTTATTCGGAGCTTCTAGCAATTTGATAATCCTGACTCGTACTTTACTATCATTAAAATGCATGGCGTGTAAGAGGTTTTATGACAGTATTGAACTGTTAGTACAATGATGAATTTGTTGTGTATGAAATCATGAAGGAATGAAGCGAGGATTGCATGGATAACATAAATCATCATTATATATTTTTAAAGTGATAAGATTTTCATCTCTAGGTACTACGTGCCATAGAGATGAAGATCTATTTATAAGATAGGAGGACGGTTTATAGAATGATGATGACAAACAGAGGTGGATATAGGCTATATGATGATATTCGAAAGGTAGAAGGGCATAGTCTTTAGCAAGTATCGTAGGTATAATTCATAGTAAAAATTTCCTTAAATTTAATGAAATAAATAAATCCCAAGAAAGATTCATACCTTAGATCCCTTTTAGGATCAAATTTTTCAGAAATACTTTGAACTGTCAGGCTTCTACTACATGTTGTAGGTACTGTAGCAGAATGAGATTTCTGTAACAGAATACAATTTCCTGTTTTTGCTTTGCTCCAAAGATTGTGCTGCTCCAAGACCTAGGATTTCTCTTCTGATAGGCTGTCCACTGTGCTAAATGTTACTAGATTTCTTATAGAAAACAGAAGAATACACCGTTCTTCAAAACTGCAAACTAATGACACTGTCCATGAGTACCAAAACTGCAAAGTCTTCATCCAAATACTTCCTTTTGTGTAGATCTACCTATGTGAATAGATCTTGTTGATGTCGAACATAGGTAGAAGTCACTGGATTACCAACCAATAAGGAAAGTTTTTAACCAGTGTGAGATGTCCCACCTTTGATGTCAAGGGGAATCAAGGCACTAGATACATTCAAACAGTCATGAATAGATTTGTTGAATTCGAATTAACTGTAGAATTCTTTTGCCAAGAAACATTGATGTATTTCCTTGGCAAATGACAAGGATACCTGCCATTGAGGCATGCAGGCTCCAAGGTATCTAAAAATGTCTCGAGTTTCAAACCCATAAAATGATTTGGAGTCGATGGGTTGAAAC
>ML785719.1:311316-322594 GCA_009831015.1 Picea engelmannii
TGCAAAAGTTACGACCCCGGGAAGTTGATGTACTAACTTACCCAAACGGGGCCCACATGACTTTTGGCGCTTCATCTCCTAGGGTTAGGTTTTTGGATGTCTAGGACTTTTGGCATTCTCGTTTATTGTAAAAGGGCCTTCAGGGCCTCATTGTAACTATCTTCTTGCGAATGCGAGTAGCTGTCACATCTCTTCTCAAAGATAAGCTGCCACCATTCTAGCAAGTCTTTCACTCTATATTTTTACAGTCTCTGTACATTTCTCTGATTAATAGAAATCGTGTATTACTGTATATTTGTGTTTATGGTTGCATCTCTGATACATTCCTGTTATATTATTGAATATCTGCAATATCTCTGTGCATTTCTTTATTATATCTCCGCTCTCATTTCGTGCCGAAAATAATCCGGATCAGTTGGGAAAGTGACAATGTTCGCTGTAAAAGTGAATGACACTACGAAAATGTTAAAACACTGCAAAATGAGCGACTAAGCTTATAAATTAGGCACACAAATTATAGGGTGCTAACACCCTCAACAAAATTTGAGGAAGTAGAGTTACATCAATCCATAATAAAGGTTCAAAATAAGTTCTCTTCTTCCCTTTGATATAAATACATCGTGTTTTATTTGCAAACCCTTAAATGCCCACCTGATTTTAGTGAGTCCAAAGCTAGGTCACTCAAACTTCAAGCAATCAAGTATTGCATCATAGATGAAAAACTCTATTGGAAAGATATTTTAGGATTTTTATTAAATTGTATGGTTGAAGAAGAGACTGAGTGCATTATAGATGAATTTCACAAAGGCATATGTGGAGGACAAAATTATAGAACTATAACATACAAAATTTTTAGAGTTGGCTATTATTGGCCAAAATTATTTTCTGAAGTAAATGCAAAAGTTAGATCCTGCAGAGAATGCCATATTTTTGCAGGTAAACAAAAGCTTCCTTCCTTTCCATTGGTTCCAATAAAAGTTGAAGCACCTTTCTAGCAATGGGGTTTAGACTTCATAGGTGAGATTCATCATGCTTCCAGTGCACAACACAAGTGGATCTTAAGTGCAACGGATTATTCTTCCAAATGGGTGGAAGCAATTCCAACCAGATTTGTTATTGATGCAATTGTGATCAAATTCCTTGAGGAAAATATTCTTGCCAAGTTTGGATGCCCTAGGAAAATTATAACTAACAATGCTCAAGCATTTAAATCTCTAGCAATGATAGATTGTTGTCAGAAATACAATATTATCCTTGGTCATTCCACTTCCTATTACCCTCAAGGTAATGGATTAGCTTAATCATCTAATGTGAGTCTAATGAGGGTCATCAAGAAAGTATTAACAAATAACAAAAAGGCTTGGCACTCTCATTTGAAATTTGCACTATGTACTAATAGAATCAATACTAAAAGGTCCACAGATATGTCTCCTATTCAATTAATTTATGGCATTGATGTGGTACTTCCTATTAATCTTGCCTTGTCTGTCATGAAATTGTTGCAGAATAGTGAAGAAGAACCCAATGACCTTACCAGAAGAATGAATAAGTTAATTGAAGTGCAACAAACCAGAGAGAAAGTTAGACAAATTTCAGGAATATCAAGACAAGATGAAGGCCATTTTTGACAAGAGAGCAAAACAGAGAAATTTCATCCCTGGTGACTTAGTGCTAAGATGGGATAGCATAAGAGAGGATCCTGGTAAACATGGAAAGTTCGATCATTTGTGGCTAGGACCCTACAAGATTGTTGCAGTTGAGGGAAATAATTCATTCTCCTTTCAAAATTTAGAAGGAAATTTGTTGGAATTTCCTATGAATGGGAGGTTTCTGAAACACTACATTCAGTTTTAAATCCAATTTTTCATTCATTATATATAATCGGTTTTATTGCTTTTTCCTTTGCTTTATAGAAATGACCAAAACAAATAAAAAAACAAAAACATTGTTTCTTAGATAATCTTTATCTTTTTGTTAAAAGACCATATCACTTAATAATTCTCCTCTTTGAAAACATAAGTCCTTATCTTCTCATATTACAAAATCTAAATAGAAAAGGTTGTCTCAACTGCTAGTTTAAACTTTGACATGTTATTCGCAAACCACAAATGAGAACATGTTGTTTATTCTCTCATGAAAGTTGAAAAGGTATATATAATGTAATTCCTTTTAGGTATAGGCTATAGTGTCAAATTTGTAACTGGTTGTTTTACTGAAGACTTACCATTATGTCATGTCCCCATTTTTGGGTTCCCCTATGTTGCAGTAGAAGGGACTTTCGTGGCTTGTTAGGGGAGAAAAGGTAGTAAAAAGGGGGGTCATAAAATGTCACTTAGTTATGAGATGTTATGTTTTTTTTTAAGGTGACAATAGGGAAATAAAGTAACTTTAGATTAACAAGTTACTTCACCATTATTAAAGTGATAAGGGTCACATTTGATTTGGTAAAAAGGGGGAGAGTTCTAGAATACATGGAAGAAGGATAAAAGGAGGAGTAGAGCCTCATTTTGGCATTATGATTTGATCTCATATTTGGAGTTCTCTTGAGAGAAAAGTTTTTGTTGGGGTTTTGACAAAACTCTTCCTTTGTGGTTTAGTTTCAGTGGTGCAATATCCACACTAGCTAGACAAGGAGGAGGATCCATCCAGGATCTTCACTTGAGTTTCATGTTGTGGAACAATTTTTCTCGTATGGGTTGAAATTGTTTTCGTAGTTGAAGTTGTTTCTATAGTTGAATTCATTTATGCAGCTGAAGTCATTTTTGTAGCCGAAGCCATTTTTGTAGATAAAGTTGTTTCTACAACTAAATCCATTTATGGAGTCGAATTCATTTCTATAGTTTAAGTCGTTTCTATAGTTGAAGTCATTTATGTAGCTTAGGACGTTTATGTAGCTGAATCATTTTCTGCAGCTGAGGTCGTTTATGTAGCCAAAGTCGGTTCTGTAGCTAAGGTCGGGTTTCTCTAGCTGAGGTTGAGTTCTGCAGTTGAGGCCGAGTTACTTCTAGACAGGGTTTTGAGGTTTGGAGATTCCTTGGAGGAGCACACATCATCTAATAGAGTAGGTTGTGGCATTATTTCAAGTTTTGGTTTGCATATTGTGTGTTTTGTTGCAACTGCCATGACAACCATTAGAGATTATATTGTTGTTGAGTTTCCATCCATAATAAAAATGACAATGTTGTCTCTTCTATCATATGTGTATTTACAATATGTTTGATGAAATGTCCACTAGTAGAACACTTGCAAATTGTTTGTATAAAGTTATCAATCATCATTGTAGCATAAAAACATATGAATGCAAAGTGTTTGACAAAATCACATAACGAGAAACAACATCATTAGACATCAAACACTAATATCCCAGCCTAACACATTTAGGGATATTATAGTGGTATCATACCTGGTGATCTTTCCAACCTATGATTGCATAAGACATGAATGGGTTATAAAGAAGGGAGAAATCAACAGTACATTCCATGGACAAGAAAATGAAGACAAATTAGGAACTCTTGGCAAAAATGTTACAATTTTCTCAAGATTATCAGAAGAGTCTAACAAAAACTTTAGAGCATCCTGAGTTGTTGAAGCCTCTTTTTGGGAAATAAAAGAAGAAAGAGGAATTCAAATCTGAGGTAGTCGATGGAAAAAATACCTCCCTCTGTGAGGAAGGATTGTTAGAACCTCAAGTTTACCTTTTGGTAGAGCATGGATCTAGCCATGAGGGGGATGTGTGAATAGAGATAGCCTATGATACATCATTAGAGCTGACCGATGAGGTCAATGACACCAATGTATCAGATGGGTATACCTCCGACGCAAAAGATGAAGATACAACATCTTGTCCTACTTTGATGACCATGAGGAAATATTCCAATTAGCCAATGTTGAGAAGCCAACATATTTCCTTGTGTATGATGTTAATGATGACATACCTCGTCCTATTTATGACATGATTGTACTAGAATATGACAACAAAATATTTGATTTGGTGGACTGGAACAGATCAGAAAACTTTTATGAGGAGGACAACCCACATCGCACAACATCATCTAGTGAGTTAGTTGATCCCTTGTGTGACAACCCACGCCATGTTGATGAAATAACATTGCGGAAATTGGAGAATCAATTATTGGTCACAAAGGAGAAAGTTGTGTAGGTGTTGACAAGGACAAATGGTGCTCATAAATTTATTAAAGACCTTATGTGGAAAACCCATCGGTAAAAGAGGCAAAAGGGAATTGTAGATGGAGTCACTAGTACCCAATTGTGCATCATCAAAGAGACACTAGAGCAGATGAATTCTAGTTATTTGTAGTTTCCCATGGATAGGAACCTTTCTCTTAAGATCGTTGAAGACAAGGAAAGGGATATTGAGGTGTTTTGTTAACAGCTTAGTCTAGCATGCTCTTCATCATCGACAGCAGCGGAGACTCCATTATATTTGATAGCAGTGACACATGAGGGCGTGAGTGGCACTCATGATTTGAGGGAGGAGCCTCCTATGACGATTCCACACGAGGAGCATTTAGAGTTGCGAGAGTTTGGGGAGAGGTTTGACATAGAGGATTTTGACCATGTGCATGCTTTTCATTGCAAGGATCATGAGTCGTTTCTTTTTTCTCGGGGCTTAGCTACAAAGGAGGTAGTTGAGAAAATTATATGCAATAGTTGGTTGAGGGATTGAGTATAGGATAGATGTGGATACGTCACTCTAGGATTCAGGTTCAATTGATATTAGTGGAGTGATTGATGCAATGGCACGTATAGGATATAGAGTGGTACATGATGATATGGGGGTGTGCAGTGATGTACAGTAGTATACAACTGCGTACAGTGGTGTATAGTGGGTTTTTGGAGCGATTCCCCTGGGGAGACCTCCGTACTCGGACTTCAGACTTATCATTGAGTTTGGTTCACCTAGGATCGATGAGTGAATGGATGAGTTTCATGGAGAGGTATATCCCTCGGAGATTGATCTTTGAATGGGATATCATCAGAGCAGGGTCAGAGAGCAGTATACCTGCAGGATTGCTCACAGATGTTACCTTGAGTTCTTGGTCATACTAGTGGTATTGACCAATGCACCTGACACTTTCCAGTCTTGTGGGAAATGGAAATGGCATCTTGTAACATCCCCGGCCATCAACCCACTTTCCAGGCAATGCTACTACGCAGAAAATTCTCATTCCCTTATATAAGTCATGCATATTAAACTTAATTAACAGATTTAACTAAACAACTCAGAGTAAGCATGGGATTACTGCTAATACACATCATCAAGGACATTAATAATAATTCATATGCGCTACAGAATACATGATAACATATAAGAATCACAGGCACGCAAAACATAATATTAAGCACAAACTGATAATCATCTTTGAAACTTGATGTAATCCACCAACTACGTGCAGACCTTCCACGAACCTCCCAGCCTTAGACCGCATTTCTCATCACTATCAGTAGTAGGTCACCCCGAGTTGTGACTAAGCTCCACCGGGCAGGGAATCCTAGGTTGGGCAAGGTCAACCGGAAGACACACAGTTACAGAGGAAGGATTTTCTCCCAGGAGCCACTTATGCCCACTGCTCACAGACTCTCATTCCCCACATGCCTGTCCCACCCCAGGAGTATACACCTTCACTGTCACCAAGCGAGTCCTTCGGCTGCTAAAACTCCCTTACCTTGGGCTTCAGTGACAAACCAGACCGAAAGTCTCTGAGCTCTGTAGCAGCTACAGGACCCCTTCTAGGAGTCCTCCATGCACTCTCTCACCTTGAGAGAGTTGCTCATAGGCTTGACAACCTACCTCTTCAACCGCAACCACGTACCTCTCCTGGAGAGAGTGTTACACACAAGCCAGACAACCTGTTTCCTTTAAATCAGTTTCCAATGCAGTCAGGAAACTACGAGACTCAACACAAACATACACTGGCCAGCAAGCCACACACAGTCAAGCACTGCGCAGCCACAACAGTCCACGGAAAACACAGACATGGGCTTTCCCAAAATGGTGACAGACAGATGCTACAGCATAACAAGGCTCAACAATTACAGAATATTCGGTTTTCTCAACCAACAATACAGGACAGACTCACGACTCAGGTTTCAGGTTGCATGAGGGTGTACAGAGATCCCATGTAGAGATTCAATAGTTCAGGTAAGGATTTCCCAGAACAAAAACTGAAACATAGGTCAATCCTGTACCCTAGCCAGTTCAGACGAAGGATGGAGAATGGAAGGTCGAACCCCCAACATGGCTCACTTCTCTAGTTTTAACTACATGCACCCAAGTTGACAATTGTCTCCCTGGGGCTGCATGCTCCCCATTTTGCACACGTTCCCCCTTCCAAGAACTTAGGATAAAACATAAACATTTACACAACTTTGGAATAATATTTAATTATTATTCTGAAGGACTTAAGCTCTTAAGCTTAGCCCTTCTCCCAAGATTTCAGCCCCCTCTCCCTTACCCAGACTTTGTGGAAGATTAGTCCCCCATCACTCATTCATCATGGTCAGTACACACGCAAAGATGTTTTTATATTAATAATGTGCATCATTACATGTACAAAAATTAGGCTCTTGGCCTTCAACACTTAGGCTCTTTGGGCTAATAAACACATAAGTCTATCAGCTTATATAAACTTGTCTCACCAATCTATAAAACATAGTTACAATTCATAATGCAATTGGGGCATGTCCTTGGGGTATTACAATCCCCTTCCCTTAGTTTTTCACTGTCCTCGGTGCAACTTTCACACAACATCAACAAGATTTCCAAAATCTTCAAAAAGATGTGGGTATTTTTCCCGCATAGCATCTTCATGCTCCCATGTCACGTCCTCGGGACCGTACCAAGTCCACTGGACCTTTACAAGCCCTATGGCTTGATTCCAAAGTTGTTTGCTTTTCCGGTCCAATATGTGCATAGGACGCACTTGCAAGCCACCTTCTTGTTCCACCTGAATCACATTCCAATCAATTACATGATTAGCATCAGGTATATATTTCTTAAGTAATGAAACATGGAACACATTATGTATAGTCATGGATGCAGGTAATGCAAGCATATATGCAACTTGCCCAATCCTTTCTAGGATTTCAAATGGCCCACAAAATCTGGCTACCAACTTGGAACAGTTTCCCAGCCTCAAGGAACTTATATTGGCCTTTACTTTCAGAAAAACATGATCTCCCACTTTAAAATCTCTGTGGGTTCTGTTTTTATCGGCATAACTTTTCTGTCTGTATTGGGCAGCTTTCAAATTCTGCTTAATTTTCAGCATTTGCTCTTCCATTTCCTTGAGCAACTCTGGCCCAACTACTTCTCTGTCAGTTGGATTATCCCAGCTTACTGGTGTATTGCACTTTCTACCATAAAGTGCTTAAAATGGGCTCATCTTCAATGATGCTTGATACCCATTATTGTAGGTGAATTCTACAAAGTGTAGGTAGTCTTCCCATTTCGATGGTTTGTCCATCACATACATCCTTAGTATGTCTTTTATCACTCGATTCACCCGCTCTGTTTGCCCATCTGACTCAGGATGATAGATTGTGCTAAAATTTAGACTCATTTTGAATCCCTTGAATAACCCTTTCCAGAAATTTGAGGTAAATTTCGGGTCTCTGTCAAACACAATTGTCTTGGGAATTCCGTGCAATCGTGCCACTTCCTTCATAAAAATATCAGCAACATTCGATGCCTTGTGAGTAGTCTTTAATGAAATGAAATGGGCATCTTTCGTAAGCTTGTCCACCACCAACATGATGGAATCATGTTGCTTGCATGTTCTAGGAAAATCGGTGATGAAATCCATTGTCACCACTTCCCACTTCCACTCAGGAATGGGTAAAGGTTGCAGCAACCCCGCTGGGTGCCTGTGCTCAGCTTTAACCTTCTAACACTCCATACATCTGGCGATGTATTCAGCGATCTCTTTCTTCATACCTAGCCAAAAGTAATGGCTCTTGACTGATGCCACAGTCTTCTAATATCCAGGGTGCCCAGCATAAGGCACGTTATGCATTTCTTTTAGAATCACAAGTTTCAAATCCTGTACATTAAGTACATAAACTTTGTTTTTATACAGAAGTGTTCCATTCATCTCTAACTTATAATCTTCCACTCCTTGCGGCATCTTATCTTGTTGTAGCTTCGCTACCAATTCCATGTACTGCAAGTTGGAGCTTGCAGCTTCCAACGCTCTCCTCTTTATATCAGTTTGATACATGTTAATGGTTGTAGCATGAAATTAGTGTACTCTCATGCTGAGTGCATCAACCACTTTATTCTCCTTCCCTTTGATATGATTGATATCAAAATCGTATTCACAGAGAAATTCTAGCCACCTACTATGTCTAGAGTTCAAGTTTGGTTGATCAAACAAGTACTTCAAACCGTTATGGTCTATTCTTAGTTCAAACCTCCTTCCCATGAGGTAATGCCTCCACTTCCTCAGAGCGTGAACGATGGTCGCTAACTCCAAAGCATGAGTTGCATAGTTCCTTTCATGCTCTTTCAACTTTCTAGATTCATAACAAATTACGAATCCATTCTGACTAAGGACTCCTACCAGTCCTTCTTTCCATGCATTTGTGCACACCACAAAGTCTTCATTTGGATTTGCAATCCTCAGGATTGGATCATTGGTTAATAGTTGCTTCAATTGCTGAAATATTTTCTCACAATCCTCTGTCCACAGAAACTTCTTCTCCTTCCTTTGCAAGGAACTGATAGGGTGATCTATCCTCAAGAACCCTGCGATGAGCCTTCTGTAATAACCAGCCAATCCCATGAAGGATATAACTTCTGTCACATTCTTTGGCGCATACCATTCTCTAATGGCCTCAACTTTTTCAGGATCTACAGATATCCCATCCTTCGAAATAATATGCCCCAGGTAATGGATATGCCTCTGATAAAACGAGCACTTGCTCATCTTGGCATACAGTTGGTGCTCTCTTATCACCTGCAACACCATCCTAAGATTTTGTTCATTCTCTTCCTTCGACTTGCAATACACCAGGATGTCATCCAGGAAGACTATGACGAACTTGTCTAGATAGTCCCTGAACACAGCATTCATCAAGCACATAAAAACAACAGGTGTGTTTGAAAGCCCAAATGACACCACTGTGAACTCGTGATGACCATACCTTGTTCTAAAGGTGGTATTGTTGATTTCTTCGTCCTTTATCCTTACTTGGTGATATCATGACCTGAGATCTATCTTCAAAAATTTCTTCGCATCCTTCAATTGATCGAAGAGGTCATCAATCCTCGGTAGAGGATACTTGTTCTTTACAGTCACTTTGTTCAATTGTCTGAAATCGATACACAATCTCAGCGTTCCATATTTCTTCTTCACGAACAGAACCAGGGCTCCCCAAGGTGACACACTTAGGCATATGTACCCCTTCTTCAAAATATCTTCAAGCTGCAATTGCAACTCTTTCAGCTCTAGCGTACTCATTCTGTAAGGAGCTTTCGATACTAGAGCTGCTCCAGGCATCAAGTTTACAGAGAAGTCAATATCTCTTTTTAGAAGTAGTCCAGGTACCTCCTAGAATACATCTTCAAACTCTTTTAGTACCACATGATCTTCAGTACTTAACACCTTATCCTTAGGTGTTTCCTCCACATGGGCTGCAAATAAGAGACAGTGTTTTCTGTAGCACTTCTTCAGCTACATTGCTGAGATTTCTCTGATAGAAACAGTTTTGGGAATTCCTTGGAATGTTTTATGATTCCCTTCCTCATCCAAGCAAGTGAATGCCCTATTACAATAGTCCAATATGGCATGGTGTTGGTCCAACTAGTCCATCCCAATTAGACAATCATAAGACCCTAAAGGAAGAATATTCAATTCATCCTTTGTGCTCAATCCATTCCTATCTACTGGACAGGACTTAACCAACTCAGTGACTTTCCTCTTGGTTCTTGTAGCCATCTGCACTGACCAAGATTTTTCATGTTTTCTTCTCGACAATTGCAAACTTTCCACCACTCTAGGATCTATATAACTATGGCTACCCCTGAATCAATTAAAATAGTAAATGGTCGATTGTTAATCATACCTTCCACTTCAATCATGTGTGACTGAAATTCAACTTGCTTGTTATCCAAGGCCACATAGATCCTTGGCATTCTACTGCCCATTTCCTCCATTGTTTCAAGTTGTTGAACATTGTGGACAACTCTCACTTTATCATTTCGGTGGGGGAAATATCTATACCTATGGTTTCCTTTACAACCCCAACACTCCATAGGTATCTGTCTTGGCATTTGGCCGTCCATTTCAGCCTTTCCAGACTCTCTAAAAGATGGTTTTCCTTGAGGACTGTTTTTGAAAAAGGATGACTTAGTTCCTTTCTGCCTCTGCTCTTTTCTGATCTTCTTCTTGTCTTCCCAAGCCTTCTGGAAGGTAGTCTTTTCTTTTTTTTGTTCATATAAACACTTCACCCTCCTTATCGTTTCTTCCATAGTCTTGGGGTCATCATACTGGATCTTGTCACCAATGGAAGGTGGCAATCCACTTAGATACCTCTAAATATTTACAGTCTCATCCTTGATGAACGGAACATACTTCAACAACTCCAAGAACCTACGTTCATACTCATCAATGGTCATGTTTCCTAGCTTGAGTTCAAATAACTCTTTCATCTTTCTATCATAATATCTCTTAGTCAAATACTTCTTCTTGAAATACCTCTTGAATTATTTCCAAGTGATAACCTTCTCTCTAATGTGTTGTACCTGCACAAACTGATCCCACCACATGGATGTCTTTCCCTTCAGTTGATACATCACAATTATTCCTTCTGCATTAGAGGAATAATTCTGCAGTTGGAAATATTTCCTCATGCCAAGCAACCATGTTCTTAGAATATAATGAATGTGCTCTTTTTACCATTGACAATATTGTTATTTTCACCCAACCATAGGCCGAAGCCACCCTCCGAGCACCTTAACCTTGACAGAGAATCACTCTGGAAGAAAACCCTAGGCTAAATAGCCAAACAAAGGGTAGCACACCTTTCCCCAAGGATAGCGCACCAACAAGAGCTGATCAGATAGTCATGTTGTCCCCGATATCTAGGGATAACTAGGAGATCATGTCTCGAGTCCCACATGATCCCAGACATGGAGTACGAGAGCAGATCAATGAGCATGGCCCTTGAGGGCCCATCTTTTCTTCTTCTCAGCCATACTTGTCCTGCCAGCAGTACCAGCCTCCATCACTACCGGCCTGGGCTTGCATCAGAAAGG
>ML785719.1:326011-366178 GCA_009831015.1 Picea engelmannii
TTTATTTGTCTTGTCTCGCAAACAGGTGCCATTCAGTGGAAGATCTCTTTTGACTATCTCATCATTGGCTGTAATCTGTGAAAGGGAACCTCTTATCTTGATCCATTATCCTTAGCCCTTCTCAAACCCAGATTACATAGGGATGTCTCCCTTGGACCAGCCATCCTAAATAGAAAGAGCTCCCCATCGAGGTGACAGTGGGTGGGGAAGCTCCTGTTACGCCGGTTTTAAGCCTTGACTCAAGCTGCCTAAACCCTTCCTACAAACTGTGCGATAACAAGTCCAAACCCTAACCAAGAGATATTCCAAGACAAACGTGATCTTCTAGCTGCAACAGCTGCAATGGCAGCTCTCCTCCAAACCTGCGCACAAAATTGGGCACTGCAGTGCACACAAGTGTTGCTCTGCAATTCTGAGACTGCCTGCGAGAATGAAGACTGGCCTCCTATATTTATAGTAATTCTGACTAACTGCCTGGGCTGACTTCTCATTCTGGGTATCTGTCTGTTCAGTATTTATTATTTCTTCTAGTTGACTTCTTCTCTTGGAGGCTAATAACCTAATACAAGTTATCTTCTTGAGCTGACATGTCTTCTAGGGTTATTAGCCAACTCATTAGAGTTTCTTCTTGCCTCCCGGAGTATTCTATTCTCGTCAGGTTTACACGTGGAGGTAAATACCTCCCGCAACTACCATAATATCAACACATGTTTCGGCATCTTCCTCTTTCTTATGTTCTCCATCAAACGTAGGAGGTTTAATCTTATTCATTTCTCCCTTCAGTTCATCCACTCCAGATCTCCTGTGCTTTCTGGTAGGAGATGGGCTTGAACTACTATGTGCCCTTTTCTTGGAGTGACTTTGGGAGTGGTGATGGTGTCTACTATCACTCTTTGATCTTCTCCCCTTAGAATTTCGATGACACCCTATTCTTCTCGAGTCACTCTCCTTATCCAACTTCTTTTCTATTCTCTCCAAACTCTTTAACATATTTATTTTAAATTCACCTTGTTTTTCCTGAACTTTTCTGAGCTTTATTCTATCTGCTCGGCGAGTTTGGGCATCCTTTTGCAAACCTTCAATGATCTTCCTCAGATTTCCTTCCATATCTGTCTCTTTTCCGTGCCCATTGGAGTTTGATCATTCAACTCCCAAGTGGATGTCCATTCCTTCTCTTTCATTTTCTAAACTGGAATCATTATGTGTCTCTTCCATTTCTTTGCACTCCATGGCAATTCTAATTGGTTCTAGCACTTGTCAAACTTCTGCAATCACAACGTGTAGACAACCAAAATTTGTCAGGTTATCTCTCCTTAACAAATTCCACATATTCAAAACCAATCCGATTTAAGAAAATGTTTCAATTTCACGAATTTTCTAAACTCTGTTTGGATCTATAACTTTCATGTGATAGCCCCCATTTTCCTTAGTCCCCAACCCATGCGATCAGGGGTCGTGACCAACTGCTAAACTATTAGGTGCTACTCAGGATTTCTCCTTCGGGGATTTCAAAGCACACACCACTATCTCTCAGAGTTTTGATTACCGAACTCGTGAAGTCGGGTGGATCAACGGTCCATGTTTACCCATCATCCAATGAATGAAATCCACTCTAGTCTTTCCGCCTTCAAATTTTTCGAGACTTCGGGACTTCAAACCTCGGGACTTTGGGACTTTGGACCTCGACAGTTCCCACACTTGTTTCTCCCAATCTTCCAACATCCAAAATTCCAATCTACTTTACCATTCGGGCCCACGTAGTACAAATTTCACCAACGTAGTACAAATTTCACCAACGTAGTACAAATTTCACCAACTCAGGCAGTGGCACGTGGAAGAACTAGGAAGGTCCAAGTCACCTTTGGCGATATCATCGTATCCCACCCTACTCACTTTTCGTTTCGGAGTTTTGGGCATCAGAAGTTCATGCATCCACATATCTCGTTTCTCCCGATTGTCGAAATTCTAAAATTATGGTCTACCTTCTGATTGATCCAACGGTCAAGTTTTCAACCTCCAATCTACGGTGTAGATCTTTCTTGATTTTTTAGAGTTTCAGGTATCGGGAGTTCGCGCATCAGCACATCTCGTTTCTCCTAATAGTCGAATCCCCGAAAGGTTTCCAGGATAACTCTCCTACACCTTCACCAGATTTGATGGTCGTGAGGGTTCTCCTTTCCTTCCGAGTAGATCCTATGGTTCCAACACTTCTTGTGTTGAGCTCTCTCTCTCCCTGTGGCCATATACCACACCAACTATGGGTTTTATAATATTTCTACACCTCATAAGCTTTGTAACACAGCCAACTAACTCCTTGGCACTCTGGAACATTCTAAGGTCCAAAAATTGGTTCTTTCAAACACAATTTCCACCTGAAACCTCGGGTCTAATAAACACTTATCCGACCCATTCAGGTTCAACATTGAGACCTTGGCTCAAAACTCAAATTTTGTCTACTTCGACAACAATTCTTTCTGAAAATCTTGCTTCAACTTCCACTAACATGGCCCATTCAGGCTCAGTGTTGTAAACCTTGCTCTAATACCAGATTGTAACATCCCTGGCCATCAACCCACTTGTCGGGAAATGCTACTATGCAGAACATTCTCATACCCATATATAAGTCATGCATATTAAGCTTAATTAATAGATTTAACTAAACAACTCAGAGTAAGCACAGGATTATTGCTAATACACATCATCAAGGACATTAACAATAATTCATATGCGCTACAAAATACATGATAACATATAGGCATCACAGGCACACAAAACATTATATTAACCAAAAATTGATACTCATCTTTGAAACCTGATGTAATCCACCAACTGCGTGCAGAAATTCCATGAACCTCCTAGCCTTAGACCACATTGCTCATCACTCTTAGCATTAGGTCACCCCTGAGCTGGGACTAAGCTCCACCGGACAGGGAATCCTAGGCGGGGCAAGGTCAATGGGAAGACACACAATTACAGAGGAAGGATTTTCTCCCAGGAGCCACTTATGCCCGCTACTCATAGACTCTCATTCCCCACATGCATGTCCCACCCGAGGAGTATACACCTTCATTGTCACCAAGACAGTCATTCGGCTGCTAAACCTCCCTTGCCTTGGGCTTCAGTGACAGACTGGACCGGAAGTCTATGAGCTCTGTAGTAGCTACAAGACCCCTTCTAGGAATTCTCACTTCCTCTACGCACTCTCTCACCTGGAGAGAGTCGCTCACAGGATTGGAAACCTACCTCTTCAACTGCAACCACCTCCCTCTCCTGGAGAGAGTGCTACACATAGGCCAGACAACATGTTTCCTTCAACTCGGTTTCAAACACAGTCAGGAAACTATGAGACTCAACATGAACATACATTGGCTAGCAAGCCACACGTAGTCAAGCACTGCGCAACCACAACAGTCCACAGAAAACACAGACATGGGATTTCCCAAAATCGTGATAGACAGACGTTATAGCATAACAAGGCTCAGCAATTACGGAACATTCGGTTTTCTCAACCAGCAATACAGGATAGACTCACGGCTCAAGTTTCGAACTACATGACGATGTACAGAGATCCCACGCAGAGACTCAATAGTTCAGGTAAGGATTTCCCAGAACAAACACTAAAACTGAGGTCGATCCTATACCCCAGCCAATTTAGACGGAGGATGGAGAATGGAAGTTCGAACCCCCAACACGGCTCACTTCTCTGGTTTTAACAGCATGCGCCCAGGTCGACATCTATCTCCCTGGAGTTGCATGCTCCCCATTTTTCACACATTCCCCCTTCTAGGAACTTAGGATAAAACATAAACATTTACACAACTTTGGAATAATATTTAATTATTATTCCCAAGGACTTAAGCTCTTAAGCTTAGCCCTTTTCCCAACCTTTCAACCCCCTCTCCCTTACCCAGACTTTGTGGAAGATTAGTCCCCCATCACTCATTCATTATGGTCGATCCACACACGGAGATGTTTTTATATTAATAATGTGCATCATTACATGTACAAAAATCAGGCTCTTAGCCTTCAACACTTAGTCTCTCTGGCCTAATAAACACATAATCCCACCAGCTTATATAAACTTGGCTCACTAGCCTATAAAACATAATTACAATTCATAATGCAATTGGGGCACGTCCTTGGGGTATTACACATCTAGCGCTATATTATGATGCCAGCAATAAATTCAACCGAACATGGAGGTTTCACCTGAGTCAGTCAGGTGAGGTAGGAAGGATAATAGCCACGTCAGAGCTCTTTGATTTGGGTTATGTGGTCACAGCACAGGAGGAGATCCATAGTGTATTGGATTAGTTCAAGATATTTTAGCTGTCAGGGTGGTGGATGGCATTATTGTAAGTTTTAAACCTGTGAAGTAAAGTAATGCATATAGATTCTTAAGAAAAACAGAATTTAATCAATGGCTCATACACATATTACACAGAGATTTTATACCAGAAACCCTCAACTAGGAAAACCTTTCTTATATTCATTATCTCAAATTTCACCATTCACTATACAATATATATACAATGTTTTTAGGTATTCCATAGATACCAAAACCCTAATCCCTTAATTCGGGATTAATTTACAAAACCACTAAAAATAACAAAACTAGTACGAGGGATCGTCAGGCGCAGTTGTCATATCTGACGCGCCCACACACACACATGCAAAGAATATAACACATACCTAACAATTATCTACTATGGAGGTCGCACACATATATTCCCTGAGTCCACACTTAGGGAGAAGATCATGAGGGCTATGTGTGATTCACCTTTGGTAGGGAATTTTGGGTACTTGTTTGACTTCGAGGCACCGCATGTGACAGGGTTGATTCCTAGTATTTGGTTTCCATCAGATGTTTTCATACCAGGGACTTGGTTCATTTTGACTTCGATGGTTACCCGTATGGCACCGCAATTGCTAGTTGGTATTGGGAGTGGGGAACTGTCCATTTGGTGGTGGGATCCTAGAATTCGTCTAAGTGATAAACTAATTCATATGTAGATCTCGATAAGGTTGTGAAGGTGATTGGTCTTGAAAATGTTGTGAGAGGAGTTTTTGAGCCTTGTTCTGTATTGCGAGGTATATTTTTCCTCACGATACCCAGGGTTGAGTCTATCCGTGGATTGGCATATCTTGACTTCATTGAGATTCCTAGGTGAGATATGATCCAAGATAGTGAGTTCATTCCATTTGGGGATCTTAACTTAGAGGTTCAGGAGAGGAGAGAATAGTCTAAGTATGATCAGACAGTCATGACCAGAGGGGTGTAATTTCAGCATGATGGTCCTCCTAGAGGGTAGCTTGGGACCCTGGGACTACAGTGTTTGACAGATGAGCAGACGATACATGTGATATGACCAACTTTCACTTTCTAGAGTTTACTCTTGGGATACTCACGATTGGTAGTTTGGAGGAGATATATTCTAAGTATTTGACCAATTTTATGAAACTTATGATTGTCGGGATTATCAGGGGAAGTCAGATGGATTCTTATATCAGTACCTTGCATATTAGTGCTAGGAGCAGAGAGTGCTTCACATCATCTAATAAAATTTGAGTGATGTTCACATGGAGATTCCTCATAGTTGATCTAGGTGAGTATACAACTTGTCAACAGAGCAGGTCAGGGGATACTCATTCCATAGGATGGATGCAGTCTTCAACCATTTTTCAGCGAGAGTGGCAGAGTAGGTGGACATATTGCACCACAAATTTACCGAGGGTACAGTGGACCGATAATATGTCTCTAGTGATTGACCAGTTCACACACTTTCCAGTGGTATCTTTTGAGTATGGGGCAGCGCAGATAACAAAGTCATCTAGTGGAGGGATCTCTAGATTCCATGAGCATCCTAGAGTCATTTTTCAGTCACTAGGACAGACTTTTTTTTCCAATATTTAGGATCAGGTATAACAATGGATCTACAGGTTGTGACTTCACATGGATGCCTATGTCAACTATTATTCATGATAGTAGGTTTATCTCTTACATGTATGTCAGCATGGAGTTACATAAGAGGGGGATGTAGAGTGAGCACGATGGTCAGACGTTTATGATCAGAGTGGTGCAACATCATTAGGGTGGTTGTCTTATGAGGATAGCTTGGAACCTTGGGATTTTAGTAGGAGATAGTGCGACATTTGACACAGAGGCAAGAGCCAGTTTTTTCTTTTACGAGATTGGGTCCCTAGCAGAGCAGTTCCTTGATGGGTTGATCGAGTTGTTGCAGTGCCGAGTGGACTTACTTTTTGGCGGTTTTCAAGATACCTCTTATGTTAGTACATTACCAGACCACGCCTTGAGTGGAGGATTCTTCACATCTTACAGGGTGGTTTGGGATCCTAGTATCATTTTCAGTTTCAGTCTGAAACATTCAATGGAGCATCAAGTCATGATGGCGTTGCTTGAGGACAGGAAATATTTGGGAAGGGAGGATTTGTCATGTTCCCATTTTTAGGTTCCCTTGTTTTGTAGTAGAAGGGACTTTTGTGGCTTGTTAGGGGAGAAAAGGGAGTAAAAAGGGGGGGTCATTTAATGTCACTTAGTTAAGAGATGTTATGTTTTTTTAAAGTGACATTAGGGAAATAAAGTAAATTTAGATTAATAAGTTACTTAACCATTATTAAAGTGACTTTTAATCTTGAAGTAAAAGTAAAATGGGGATAAGGGTCACATTTGATTTGGTCAAAAAGGGGAGAGTTCTAGAAGACATGGAAAAAGGATAAAAGGAGGGGTAGAGCCTCACTTTGGCATTTTGATCTCTTATTTGGAGTGTTCTTGAGAGCCAAGTTTTTGTTGGGGTTTTGAAAAAACCCTTCCAATGTGGTTTGGTTTGGATGGTGCAATATCCACCCTAGCTAGACAAGGAGGAGGATACATCTAGGATCTTCACTTGAGCTTCATCTTGTGGAATGCTTTTTCTTCTATGAGTTGAAGCCATTTCTGTAGCTAAAGTCATTTTTGTAGCTAAAGCCATTTCTATAGTTGAAGTTGTTTATGTAGTTGAAGCCATTTTTGTAGTTGAAGACGTTTCTGCAACTGAATTCATTTCTGTAGTTGAAGTCATTTCTGCAATTGAGGTCGTTTCTGTAGTTGAAGTCGTTTCTATAGATGAAGTCGTTTATGCAATTGAGGTCATTTTTGTAGATAAATCATTTTCTACAGCTGAGGTTGTTTCTGTAGCCAAAGTTGTTTATGTAGCTGAGGTCGTGTTTCTCTAGTTGATTATGAGTTCTGCAATTGAGGCCAAGTTACTTCTAGACAAGGTTTTGAGGCTTGGAGAGTCCTTAGAGGACGAAGCACCATCTAATGGAGGAGGTCGTGGCATTATTTCAGTTTTTGGTTTGCATGTTGTGTGTTTTGTTGCAGTTGCCATAGAAACCATTAGATATTTTATTGTTGTTGAGTTTCCATCCATAATAAAAAAAAATGTCAATGTTGTCTCTTCTATCATATGTGTATTTGTAATATGTTTGACAAAATTTCCACTAGTAGAACACTTGCAAACGGTTTGTAGAAAGTTATCAATCAGCATTGTAGCATAAAAACATATGAATGAAAATTGTTTGAAAAAATCACATAAAGAAAAACAACATCATTGGACAACAAACACTAATATCCTATCCTATCACATTTGGGAATATTGCACATTAAAATGGTTTTTGTTTTGGAAAGACAAAGTTAGAAATGAGGAAATGAAGATATTTATGAGTATATTTCAACACTTAGGTATTTCTAGCTCATCCTTCATAAACAGACATCATCCCTTAAATGTGAAAAGCATGTTGATTGCCCCCATCTCCTAAAAACTATAAAACTAATTGAAAGGGATTGTGAAATGAAATTCAAGTGGGAAATGCAAGTATCTTCACTGGGGCTATGGATGCTCACCGACAATGAAGCAAGGCCTGTGATGTTGGGGTGACTTCACAATAGGCTAAGGACACTTGTTGGCAATGTAGCAACACCATGAGGATGAGAAATATTACCAATGAGTATATTAAAACTTATTACTCACTCAAACTAGTTTCCTCACAAAGATTTTGTTTCGACCCAAATAATAACCTCATAAGCTTAAAAGATTCGAAGTATGAACACTAGTCACAAATTTGACCCTTTAGCCAAAACTTAGAATTATATTACCCCATAACATTCCTGAGTAAAGTTGAATGAGAAATATTTTTATCCATTTATGGTCAAATTTTATATAAACATGTTAAATTTTGAATTCAATAGTGATTTAGTTTCTTCAATGATAGATTAATCTTAAAAGAAAGGAGGAAAGGTTACTATTGTTTTGAGGAGGAGAATATCATTCACAAGAAACTTTTGATTAATTTTACTTTCAAAATAATGACTCCATAGCCCAATAAAGGCACATGGTCTATTGTTCTTATGTTTCTCGCATGGATACACAATCCCCAGATGGAACTTGATGTTGTAACATAACCCATATTTTATTTAAAATTTGGAAATAAAATTTAGATGATTAGTTTTTATATTTAAAATTATAGTTCTTTATATTAGTTAGATAAGACTAGTACAGCCACATAATTGTGGCTGATCAACGTCGAAAGGTTGATAAGATGAAAAGAATCCTTAAAAGAATATATTAAATTTTATTATTGATTAAGATAAACGGTTGATCTTCATTTATCTGGTGTTAATATTTTAATTTATGTTAATCACTTACGTGGCAATCAGTCAGCTATCAAAGTAATTTTTAAATATGATTAGGTAAATGTAAAAACGTAAACACATAAATGGATGTCTTTATAATAGCTAGGAAGTTAATGATTGAAATCACAGCCATTTATTTTGTGTGACTACTAATAATATTCCAGCCATATTTAATCATGTCCATAGAAAACTTATTAAGCACTAAACCCCTATTAAATCTGCCCATTGTTAATAAGTGTACGCCTTTCGGCGTAATTAAATTCAAATTCAAAATTCATAGAAATTTCAAATTTTTGTATCATTGTATAAGTTTATTCATTAGTTAAATAAATCCAGTTTTAATAGTCTTAACTTAGTATTTAAGGTTTAACTAATAAATATCAATGTTAAAGTTTATTATAAACTTTAATCGTGGTTCAATTTTATTATTATTTAACTTTATTATATGGTTTCATAGTCATAAATTAATAAATGTGCATGTTGTTTGCACAAGTAATCGTGCGCTTCCATCACCAAATCGACGTTTTACATTTCATTGTGCCCCCCTGCATGCACGATGGTTAACACAAAGGGGGGGGGTGCAAAACTTAACCTTGGTTAAAGGTTCATCGATGTGTCACAAATCCATGGATTCCCCCCCCAGTATGTAGTTAACCTAACTACATTCGACCTCTACCCCACAATCATCATATGACTAACGCATGTCCTATATGACGTTAGTTGGCGAAAAGGTAAAAATTTGAATTTTATTTATTTTTTAAATATGTTTCCACCAATTCAAAACTTACACATATTCACTTTTGATTTCAAAGGTAAAAATGTTTGGTTTATTTTGGATTTGCAAATTGTTCGAGCTCCCGATAATCTTCTCCAACGCCCAGTAAATTGTTCTTGTGTCATCCAATGTCACCACACCATCCTAAATCTTGTTTTAATCAACCTTCTCACAAGTAATTAGAAACCTATTTACTCTTCCAAGTTTTTCTTATCTAGAATGGATTCCTCACGGGTAGCTAAAGTCAAGGAAAACGTAAATATTCTAGAAGAAGATTTGGTCGACAAAGACAAGGATATTTTTTATCATGTCTTGTCATTCGCCCTTTTGAGTTACACCAGCAGGCAAACCAGAACTTTATGGATACAAATGATCACTACTACACCTGAGAATCCAATTTAGCAAAGTTTTTGGTGCCTGAAGTCTATGATTTTCCTAAGTGTGTGGCCTGGTGCACCTCAAACTACATCTCTTCCAAGAGAACTGTCATTTCCAAGGATGGGTTTGTGCTCATCGAATTAATCCATGAAGCCATTACTGAAATGTTGAGGTGGCCTTTAAACCCGGATAATGAACCATTAAATGAAGTTGTAATGGCTAGATTTTTCAGAGAGTTAAGACATGAAGAGAGAGTTTCTCTTTTGCAAACATACATGTGAAAAAGTCTTGACACCCCCACAGATAATGTTGTTCTTGAGTTGAGCTTATTCCCTAAAATCCCAAGAAAAGTTATTTCCATGATTTCTGTAATATTGGGAAAAGACAATGACCTAATAGTCGATGAGTTTGTGTTAGGAATCATGGTAGCAATTTTCCCAATTACGACCAAGCTCATGAACAAATTCAATTTTGCCCAATTCTTAGTAGATCAAATCCATTACCAACTCTCAAAATTTCAATCTCTTAGAAGCTTTAGCTACCAATCTTACCTTGTTTACCTCTTTTTGTTTTCTCAAGCATATCATTTTACACATTGTGGATTAAATGTTGAAGATGAGATTGGTAACCCAGGATTAGTCATCCATTGGACCTCACTGGTTAGGAAGAAACCTCTAAATGTGGGATTTTCAGAGTATGTTGACCAATTTATGTCTAAATCTTACCTGATCATATACAATGAAGTTTCTCCCAGACTTTTTCCTGAATACAAAAAATTATTATAGTCGAGCCAAGAAAAGTGGGTGGGAGACTGGTATATCTCTGAAAATCACACTAAAATCAGAATTCATGTTTGTGAACTTTGTCCTTTCCTCTTGCCTATTTTCTTGACTCCTCGAGTTTTTTCTCTTGAATACATTAGACAAATATTCAACTTGGATGAAATTCATTTTGTGTCAAAAAGGTAAAAGGTAGGATTTAAATTAAAGAAGGAGGTAGGACCTTTTATTGTCAATACCAGGTTTTCTCTGTAGGTGACAGCAAAACTTCTTTCAACTATGGGATTTTTACAGGGAGAGTCATGGAAGTATGATCCCCACTCTGTGATTTCCTCAAAAAGATTCTCACATGGACAAACTTCTTATCAACATCAACAGAAACCACAAGTAGAGATGTTGGCCAATTAGGATAGCTGGGAGAAAGTAAAGAATATTTTGCAAATTCACATCAAGGTTTCAAAGAAACCTTTGAATTCTCCAGTTACACAAACTCCTTAGTATTTTGAGAATACATATAAAATAAATATTGCATAATCAGCTTCAAAGGATTCAGGAACAGGTGAAGAAGGATCAACCAAATGATAGAAATTGGAAGCACTTGAGGAAGAAGAGGATCCAAAGTTACAAGAAGAAATAATACCAAGAAAAAAGAGCCCCGGTGTGACTATAGAATTAACATCATCAGATAATCTCAAGAGTGTAGGGAGTCAAAGTGAAAAAGAACCATGGATTATTGATCAAGCAAAGTAGATAGACCAGGTTCATCAATTCATGGAAATCAGAAAAACAAGTGCAAACATCAAAAAGAATATAATTCCTAAAGTTTATTATCATGATGCATATCAAACCAGAATGATCTCAGTTGTGGACTATGAGAAAGGGAAGATTAAATATAGCAGTTATGGAGCCAAAGGAGCAGAACAAGGTGACAAACATTTCCATTGATATTAATGCAATCCATCCATGGATAAATTTGACTTGCATAGACAAACTGCAGAAATGATAAACATAGATGCTATGATAGCCAATCTTGGAATCAATAAGCTTCAAGTCATAAATGAGAAGCTCAGGACCCAACTAAAAAATGAAAAGTTAGCCACTAGAGCAAAGAAAATAAGAGTATAAGAGCTAGAACAATGGGTAATGGACCTAGGCGCAAACCATAAAGATGAAGCATCTATACATGCATTAATAAAAAACAAGGACATTGAGATCCATACATTGAAGAAAAGGATCAACATCCCAGGAATTGACCATGTACAGACTCCAAAACTACAGTCAATCCAAGCAAAAAAGGAACAAGTTTTGAAGAGAATGATTAAGGTAGAAGAACAAATTGATTTATATGTCAAACAAATTGATTTGTATGTCAAACAAATTGAAACTCTAAAGGGAGGATCTCATTTGTTACAGTCACCAGAATCATCTGATACAATAATACGATTCTCAAAGGCATTTGCAGATCTAAATTGGAAGGGATCTAAAATTGATAAACTCAAGAAAACCATTGTAAGACAAAATGAAGAAATCAAGGACAAAGACAAAGTTATTGAAGAATATCAAAAACTAAAAGCTAAATTGCTAACAGATATAGAGGAAATGAAGAACAAATTGTCAGGAAAACCCTATCTAATAGGAGCTAGACATATCATTTGGGATGAAATTATCAGTGAAGTTGGAAAGCTTTGGAATTATTTCAAGATAATAGATGATGAAATGTTGTTAACATATTAATTGGATGACATCATCCAGAAATCATTCCATGAATTGGGAACTAGACCTCAAGTTGCTACTCAAGTCATTAAGTTCCTGAATCCTACTTCTATTGAAATATTAGCAAGCAAAGGTGTCAGAGATAGAACTGTAATGGTTATGGAAACAGAAAATATCTTTAACAAAAGGAACCTAATCCATCAAGCTCGAAATAAATGTATTATGGTGAAAATAAATGTTGAATGTTTCACAAATAAATTTGAGAATTTAGTAAAAATGGGATTACCTTTAGCTTGGGATAAAAAGGAGAAAATGCTATCATATGAGAATTATAGAAAAAGATTGTTTATTTTTAGAGGAAAAGAAGATAAATTTCAAAGAATGGCTGATACTTTGAGAGGGCAGACCATTATAGACATATTGATAGATGATTTCTACCTTCTTTCGCAAATAAAATGTTTATTTTGAAATCCTCCCACATATGAAAAATATACAGAGATAGATATCGCATTCAAGAAGATGAAGTCATTCAATTATCCCTCAGATGAAACTTGGAATCTTCTGCTATAGTTGTTGGTAGGATGATTCATCAAATTTAGTTGAACAAAATCAAGATTTGACTCCTCCAAATATCCTATTTTCCAGGAGTCAAAGATTTTGTTGTATTCGAATAACCTAAGAAAAAGGATTGAATAACCATTTTGGTTTCGACCTGATTTGTATAAATAGGAATGAGAACTCAATGTAAAAGGGATCTTTTTGGGACCTCTTGACCACCTATTTCAACTAGGGTTGAATATCATGTACCATGAAGCTATGTACCTTGTGGTACAACATATTTGAAGATTTATGGCTCAGCAGGGCAGTTATGCCCCCGGTACTTTTTTCTTAGTACACGGAATGTTTGCTCCCCTGCATGGGATAATAATATAATATGTTATCATGGGTCAATTTTTATTTAGTTTCCTAGGACTTTATCATTATGAAAGTCCTTTCATGTTTTTTATCCTCGGGTAATTAATCTCGCTTACCAACAATTTTAATTACCCTTGAGTTTTTCACTCAAATAATCCTCCAAAGTGGTGAAAGGTGTTCTAACGATCGATCCCAAGGGGTGAATAGGGTTTATAAATGTTGTAAAATACCATTCTATACATCTCCTAGAGTCTTGCGGAATTCCATTAAGTTTTGATAGGATTTTTTTTTAATTAAACTTTTCTGTAAAATGGAAATTTTAATTATTGTTTATGAAAAATGTAAAAATTTGATCCTTATGGGTTTTTTATAGGGGTGTGAGTACTCAAAACAAATGGATTATGACCCCCAACATCCTTGGACCAAGTTTCAGCTCAATTGTACAAGTTTTGCTAGGTCATTGTCCATGAGGAGTCCAAAATAGTCAAAAGTCAGCAAATAATTGGCTAAGGTAAAAAAGACAAAAAATTGTAAAATGTCTAAAGTCATGAGAGAGAGTGGGGAAATTATTTTTGATGTATTTACTAAGTTGGAAAAGTGAAAATCCACTTATAATACCCCCCCATGCCAATCCAACAACCAAAAGTGAGTCTCCCTAGTGAAAAGTGTGCCCTCCTTACTCATGAACATAGGGGAAAGTAAAAATAAAAGTGAAAAAGGTGCCAAAACCCTAAGTGCGCCCTTCCTATAGCCTAAATTCATGTTTGAATAAGTGTAAAGGGTTTTTACCCCTTCCCATCTCACCCCTCAAACCCTAACTCACTCCAAAACCCTAAAAGTGTGCCCTCCTTGACTTGTTCTCTCTCTCTCTCTCTCTCTCTCTCTCTTGGATGGGTGACACTTGTAATTCATCCAAGTGAGGTATCTCCTTTGTCCCTCATATAAAAGTAATCCCTCCCTCCTCATTTTGACATGAGTTTTCATAGAAACTCTATTATGCCAAAATCTCTCTCTCTCTCTCTCTCTCTCTCTCTCTCTCTCTCTCTCAATTTCTTCTTTGTAATCTTGCTGCAAGTATTTGCAGCCACATATTGTGGATAATAAAAGTGAAGCTTTGGAGGATCTCTTGGTGTGATCTTGGAGTTTTCTTGGTGCTATTGTATGGTTCTTATTGAGGTAATATTGCTACATTTTGTTTGGTATTTCCTTGCTTGCATTGTTTACTTGGAGACCCAAGCAAAGTATTTTGTTTGGGACGGATTTATGGTAGTATTGCTATAGATCTTTGTGGGTTGTGTCTACTTGTGTTTGGAAAGTATTTTTAAAGCCATTTAGATATACTAACCTTCTTGTTTGATTTTTTATCAAGGATTCACATATCTACAGGTTACCAAAGGCTTGGAGGAATGGATTTCAGATCTGGAAATTTACTTGTCCAACCATCTAAAGCTTCTTTTATTTTTTGTTTTCATTTCCAACCATTTATATTTCAATTTCAAGCATTATTCTTCACTAATATTGCAATCTAATCTTCCTTTTCAAGTTCATATTTTTATAAAATAATTTAAGTTTTATGTGCTAACATAAACTAAATTGTTCCAAGTTATTTTTAGCAATTTCCAGCAAGAAAAGCTTGTTGTTTTATGCAGGTTTGGGAAGGTTTTGCCCATTTTTTGCGCTAAAAGACTCAAGGAAGAATCCAAGAATTGTGGTTCCAAATAGTTTTCCTTATTCTCACTTTCTAAGTCATTGTAAGCAGCCCAAGAGAGTCTCTTGGGCTTGCATTATCTATTTCATTTTCCAAATCTGTAAATTGTAAATTAGTTTTAGTATTTTTCCCACACCTTGCAAAATTGTGAAGGCTAGTTTAGAGTTTAATTTTATGTTTTTGCTCAATATTGTTTGGCCCACTTCTCCCACAAAGAGAAGGTTGTGTGGCTAGTGTAGCTTATTTCATTTAAGTTTATTTTCTTTCACCCACCTTGGCACAAAATCAGTAGGCTTGTCCTCCACATTGTGCCATAGTTGTGAGGTTGCTAAATTGAATTATTTTTCCCACCTTTGTCTTTAAGGAAAATTTGTGTGGATAGTTGTTTATTGCATTTATTCTTCAAGTTATTTCAATTAAATTGTGCCCACACCTTGCATTGTTCTTGGATTTTCCATCCTTGCAAAATCATGTTGGCTAGTTAGATTTCATTTCTTGCAAAGTAATCAAATCGTGCCCCGCCTTTGCCCTGTATTCCCTCCCCTTTCCACTTTGTGCATCTTGGGTAACTAAGAAAGGGTAAAGGACTGTGTGGCTAGTTTAATTAGGCACCCAATCTATTGTTGTTTCTACCATTAAAAATGAGTGACTTGGGAGGCTAGAAGGGGTTGAAGTCGGGGACGATTTCACGACACTACGTGTCCTCCTTGTTGAGTGCCCAAACATTTTGTACTTGACTTGTGGATCTAGGAAAGAACCTTTTTGTTCTTCTTATTGAGCACCCAACACTTCCTCTTGGTCGAAGGGATAAGGACTATGGGTAGTCACATAGCTTAGGATTGCTACAACTCTCACATCTAATCCCCCTAAGTTCAAGAGAGACCTAAAATAAATTAAAATCAACCTACTTATATTGCATAAGATTCATATTTCAAGTTATGTTATTTCATTTCAAGCAAATTCTTCACTTGTGAATACTTACATTTATTGAAGCATTATTTATTCTTGTCATAATTATTCTTTATTCTTTGTGAAGTAATTGTTTCAAGTGTAAAGTTACTTTTTAGTTCATTGTATACATATTTCATAAGCTTGTTTCATACTTGTAGAGTTATCTTTTTATTATGCATATTTCAACAAGTAAATTTTGGTAATCTTTAGGAACTGGTAATTTTTTATTTTCAAAAGAAAAAGGTTTGCTTGTCATTGAAATACTGCATTTTGTGTTTTCTTCTTGTCATTGGGTTGAGTCTCCCTAATCATAACTCAATTAACTCCTAGAACCTTAACAACAAAACTTCACATAGTTTAATAGGCTCTACCCCCTTGGCTTCCCTAAGAATGAGCCTAGACGAAAGAGGTCTAGATCAAGGTGACAGTGGGTCTAGGCTCAGGTTTGTGCCTCCAAAGGCACACCAAGTGGGTTGGAGACTTCTCCATGATTGTAGGTGTGTATAAGGACATCAACATGCCTTGCAATATATTTAATAAAATTATGCAGATTTTGGAGACTCAAAATTTTGTGTTTCAGCTCATGTGATTTGTTGATGTTATTTTCATATTCATAAATTCTTCTTGAATGTGTCTACTACCATCACTGTGATAATTTAGTACAACTACTAATATCACAAATAGAAAGTTTCCTTTTAAAGCTACATATTTCTTCAATATATTGTGAGTATTGAGAAGACGTGTTCTTAAATTTTATTATTCCTTTTGAATGGAAACAAAGTGCTCATTTATGTTTGAATTATATTCTGGTTAGGATACATGTTTTGTTAATTTTCTTCTATCTAAAAGGTAAAATAATATTTGTGAAAGGATACATTGTTTCACACTTAGATTTTACTTCTCTTTTCTTCTTTCACACCCTAAAATATTCAATTTTCTGAAACATAGAAAATTTGCCTTCAAATATCATATCTTTAAAATATTTAAAGACTTGTAATACAAGCATGAATAGAGAAACAAAAATGTTATGTTTTAAGACAGATCAACTCAAATAAATCAATCATACTAAATGGATTCCTTGGCATAGTTTCCTAGCCAATAACATCTCAATGGTTACAACACCTTCCACCATAATAATAAAAAGAAAAGGGGAGAGGGGGTCACCTAGACGAATGCCCTAAGAAGTTCGAAAGGGGAGGGAAGGAGAACCATTAATGAGAATGGAAAAAATGGTAGATGAAATGATTTTCATAATGAAATCGACCCATGAAGTGTGAAAGCCAAAGGCTAGAAGGATATCCTTGATACATTGTCAATTGAGCTTCTCGGATGCTTTGAACATATCGAGTTTGATCAATACTCCGGAAGTTTTTGTAGTCTTCAGGGAATGGACCACCTCATTAGCCAAAATTATATTGTCAAGGATTTGATGACCTTCTACATATACAAACTACTCGGTTCCAATGACTTTGGTGATAATCTTGTATGACATTATATAGCGAAATGGACCTAAATTGGGATTTGGGAAGGGTCAATAAGCTACATCTCCTTGGGAATAAGGGTGATAAAGGTGGCATTGAGAGAAGGAAGGATTCCTGAAATTATTTGAGATTCATCCACGATATCTCATACATCCATTTTGATAATAGGCCAACAATAATCGAAAAAATCAAAAGTGAAGCCATCAGGTCCTAGTGATTTTCCAGGGGCCATGTTGATCTGTAAACGAAAGGATTATAGCCTATCTGTATCACCAACATGAACCATTTTGTTGCATCTTTAGTTTTATGCTATCTTTTGATAATTGAAAATACTTGACCAGAAAAGTATAGTTGACCACATGAAGAGGAAGTTGACTACCCAAATGTTGAGCTAGAAAATTGAGTCAAAAGAGGGAAAGTCGATTCATAAGAGTGATTGGGAAGAAGGCAAGTCGATTTGACCAAATTCAAGTCGACTAAGGGAGCCGAACCGACCAAAATAAAAACATGGTCAAAGTATGGGCGGATTTCGGTCGACCAGAAGTGAGTGTCGGTTGGATGGGAAGAGGAAGTCGGCGAAATGGAAAGCCCAGTCGAAATGAATCAACCTATGATTAAAACAAATAACTAGAAGGAGGATTCAATGGCTAACCATGAAGGGAAACCCTCTATAAGTCGAATTTGATGACTAGTAGTTAAAAAAAACATTTGGAGGGCAAATTCGACAACCAACTCCATAGGAAAACATTTTGGGGTGATTTTTGGTAACCCACGATGGAAAAAAATGCCCAGGGGTGATTTTGGAAACCCCACATCAACTAAAAATGTCTTGAACTTTAATTGGATATTCCACAACAAAGAAAAATGTCTTGGCACTTAGTAAACGTTCAGTAAACACCGGATTATGAGGAATGGTATTTTTATGACTGATGATGTTATAGCCTTAATTTCCATCCTATAGGCTAGAGAGGAATCCTTCAAAGCACAAAAAGATACAATACAACTTTTGAATAAGGTTTGACCCCTTTTAGAGCAATTTTTGGCATCCTCTCAGGACACCTAGTAGACAACAAGCGAGGCACTCGTTGGACACTAGTGGCTCAACAAGCGAGGCACTGTCAAACATCTAGAATCGGGGAGTTATAAGGTGATAGGAAATGGATGAGTTGGATATTCATGTCAAAGGCCTAGGAACTCACATCATTCGAGTCTTTAGTGGTCTCTAGAATCTAGAATCCTCTTCCAAGCCTCCTCCAAGAGCTATATAACAAAGGCAAGCCTTGGGAAAGAAAGGAAGGATTGAATAATATTGTTATGTTTCCCAACTGCAGAGGTATCCATCATCACAACCATAATTCATTGAGCCTAGCCTGACCAAGAAGTTGCAAGGAGAGGCAAGGAGCAAGGAGGCTAAAGGAGGATGCATCTTCATCAAGTTGAGGTATGAATTGATATGTATTCTCTATGTTCCATTAATATATCATTTGGTTTTCCCTCATGAATGTTTGTCTTTTGTGCATAAATATTCAAATCTAGTTTATATTGTTATGGATCATGTTAGATGCAAGCTAGATATAAGATTCTAACACTAGAAAGAGAAGTAGAATGGTATTATTTTGTCTTTGGTGTGCAAGAAGCAGGTTGTAGAAGCTGTAGTTGGAACTTCAGGACTACAGTAGCCATGAATACACTATGGACAACCTTCAGGAAAAGGTATGTCATTCTCCCATATCCTTATGTAGTGATCTTATCGCTTGTTTCTAAGAGAACCATAAGAAATCTAGCCCATTCCTATCTAGGATTGCTAGGACAATCCTAGGGAGATATTAATGATTATTTAGTGAGATCCCTGTGAGAAAAATCCCATAACATATGGGCTAATGAAAACGTTCTAATGAAGTCAAGAATGGGCAAAACCACCTACAGACCAAGTACAAACACCAACTAGCAGCAAAATCGACTTTGGCAATGAGAGAAAACCCCCAACAACTCTTAAAACAAAAATAGCAACTTCTAAAAAAATAACAATGACTCAAAAAGGAGGGCCATCAATTCCTGCTACTAAATGGATGCATGTGCATGGATAAAGAGTTGTTGGACTAGTTCACTGACTGAGTTCTCTTTGCTAGACTGTATGCAGGTAGCCATTAAATTACAATATACCCCATTAACTATTTATTAAATTATATTGCAAACAATTTCATTCATAGACAATGAAATTAAAACATGACTACTCAGAATTTACCCTGGAAACCCAAATGGAAAAACCAACATTTTTTTGGCTTCGGTCAGGCTCTTTATTATTCAGCAATGGGAAAATTACAGCCTCTCTGGCTTTGTAGAATTGTTGTCTCTTCTTGAGTTGCTCCTGAACCCTTAGATGCATATGTTTGATCTTGTCCATGAATGTGCATGCCTTCTGTGCTTCTCCTTGTAGTCCTCCTTCATCCTTATGTTGTACATAAATGATATCAAATGGTGAAGGAGGTAGATAACCAAAACAAGTCTTGAAAAGGAGACTTATTGGTGGAAGAACAAAGTGCTCTATTGTAAGAGTGTTGAATGTAGACTAGTTGCTCGTCCCAAACCTTTAGATGTTCGTTGTTGTAACCTCTCAATAAGTGTACTAGTGTCCTGCTAACTACCTTGGTTTTTCCATTAGTCTGAGGATGGAAGGAAATGGAGTACTTCAACTTGGTATCCATTCTTTCCCAAGTCATTGTCCAAAATATGCTCAAAAACATGATGTCCCTATCAGATATGATGGAGGTTGGCAATCCAAAATGTACCCAAACATGGTTGAAAAATAGTTCAGTTGCTTCTCGTCCAGATATTGTCTTCTTATAGGGAATGAGCACACACATTTTGTTGAAATGGTCCACTGCAATGAACAAGAAGTCATGGCCTCTATGAGCCATAGAGAAACCTCCAACAAAATCCATGGAGATGATCTCCCAAGGCCTGGTTGGTACTGGCAATGGCATGTACAAGATAAGTTTTTGGTTTCTTGGCTTGCTAATGCTGCAAAGAACGCAACCTCTAACCAAATTTTCCACCTACTCCTGCATCTTTGGCCAATGCACATACCGTTGTAGATTATCCATTGTCTTTGTCACACAAAAATTCCTAGCAACCCTAGAAGTGTGTGCTTCTCTCATCAACTGAACTCTTTTATTCTAGGGTATGCATAGTTTGTCCAGATTGTACAATAACCCATCTTGGAGTTGGTATTCATTTCCTTAACCAACCTCTCCTTTAGTTGCTTATAGACTCCTCTGAAATATTCATATCCTTAATAATATTCACTCAAAAGTTCATGAGTGAAAGGCTCAAGTTGCATTACCATTCCAATTGTTGCAACCTTCTTCAGTGGTGGTCGAGAGAGCATGTCTGCTAGTATATTCATGACTCATTTCTTGTACTTAATCAATAAACGAAATTGCTACAGGAAACCTAGCCACTTGTAATGTCTCACCTGTTGCATATTTCTATGACTCTATAGATACTGACGAGGATGATGATTTGTGTATATGATAGTCTCTTTTCCCAAGAGGTAATGCTTCCACTTCTTCATTGCTTGTACAATCGCAAAGAGCTCATTATCATACGTGGGATATGTTGATATTATGGTAGTTGTGGGAGGTATTAACCTTCACGTGTAACCTTTGACAAGACTAGACTATTCCGGGAAGCAAGAGAAACCCTAAAACATTGGATAATAACTCCAGGAAACAAGTCGACTCAAGAGATAATTTAATATTGAGTTATTAGCCTCCAGAAAAAGAAGTCGGCCCAGTCAAGAGAGACAGAGAAGTATAAATAGAGGGTGATAGAGCTCATTTGTCATACACATAATCACAACTACATAAGACCAGTGATGGACAAGTTTGGAGAGGAACTCCAGTTGCAGCTGCAGCTACTGCAACTAGCATTTCGGTTTTGGCTTGGACTTTCTCTTGGTTATGGTTTGGACTTTCTGCTTGGCCTTTGGTTATTCTTTCATGGTGTGCTAGCCTTGGAGAAAGGTGTGCTACCTTGGTTGGTTATTGGATTGCTTCCAGAATTATTATGTCTGTCAAGGTTAAGGTGCTCGGGGGTGGCCTTTGTGCCTATGGTTGGGTGACAATATTGCTATATTGTCTATGGTGAAACGAGCACACCTATTTTTCTAACAGGTTATGGGCCCACATTATCTTGTTAAGGCACCTTAAGTTAAGAGCTTGACCTAATTCCTGGATAGCCTAATGCGCCCTAGCCTACCACACCTCAGCCTACCACACCTCCTGGTACTCTCAGCAAGCCAAGACGTCAAGTTTGATTTTTTTTGGTCAAATTCAAAGGTTGACCAAGTCAAAACAGTCATGACTTACTCTATGAAGTCAAAAAACAAGTTAGATGGGGCTTCTAACTTCCGAGCATGGAAGACAAGGAATGACCTCATCCTTTCCAAGAATAAAGTGATGGATATCGTGAAAGGTGAGATCATGGAACCACAGTTTGAAGCGGGAAAAGAGAAGGAGCCTCAGAACATTGCAGTTATGGAGAAGTTCAAGGACAATGACATCAAAGCTATGAGCATCATAGTGGACTCTGTAAAAGACCACTTGATACCCTACATCTCTCATATTGACTCATCTAAGAAGATGTATGATTCCCTAACTAACCTATAACATTGGACAAGTGATGAGTCTGAAGAATGAGCTCTGTGACATGAAAATGAATGATGATGACAGCATAACATCATACTTTGTAAGAATCTCTTAGTTAAGAGATCAATTACAAGTTATTGAAGAAATCATTTCAGAAAAAGAACTAGTAAATATAGTACTCAATGGCCTTCCCAAGACATGGGATGCATTTGCCGCAAGCATGAACACAAGAAAGGAGTATCCCACATTTGAAGAAATTTGGACTTGTTGTGCACAAGAAGAACCCAAAATAAATATGATGATCAAGCCTTCATAGCAAAATTCAAGAATTTCATGAATAAGAGGAAGTTTGGCTTAAGGAAGAAACCAAATCAAGAAAAGGATATGTCAAAAATACAATGCTTCAACTGTCGAAAATATGGTCACTACAGGAACCACTATCCCAAGTTAAAGAAAAGGAAGGAAACAGACAAAGCAACAGTTGCCAAAGAAAGGGAACCCTCAAACAAATCCAAGGAGGATAAAACATACTTCTTCTTCTAGTCAAGGTAACAATATTCTTCTATAACATAGTTCTTGTACATACCATGTTTACATAGTTCCTGTACATATCATGCATATCTATTTCTTAGAAGATAAGATGGTCAATGAAACAATACCTATGGAAGAATAACAAGATAAGGATTTCTATTACGATGACTACAAGTCAAGTAATGCACATGAAAAAGATGAGGTACATTGACAATCCTTGGTGACAATAAGTAACCATTTCCATATGGGCCACAATCAGAATCAAACTTGAAGAGACCCAGAAGGAGTCAGACCAGAAGAAATTCAGTAATCAAGAAGAAACTGGAATAAAACCTGTGACACTTTGCAGAAAGCAATAAGGATGCAGACAGAAGCATGGACTCTCTTAGATGGAAGGAGATGATTACAGAATTCCAAAAGAAGAGCATGCATTCAAGGATGAAGTCGGGATTAGGAGGGAGATAATCCTAAATGATATGATCCATTAAATAATCTGTGAAGATTATAAAGTATATGTCCATGTTCCCCATTGGAAGTAGTAGCCATGATAAGCAACACGTGTTCAGTTTTACTCTAGAAGAAGTTTTCTTTGAAAAGAAATCTTAAGTATCATTGGTTTTTCGTCTACATCCATGTTCCTATGATGAAAGGAAGGAGTTAGAATCTTCAGGAAGGAAGGGCATGGAATCTATAGAAGACAAAAGATAAAGAGGAACATGAGGAAGAACATGAAGATTCCAAGAAAGAAAGAAAAGCCAAAACAACTAGTAATTATACCGATAATGATAATACTACCAGCATGGTGTGAACCCACTAGAAGCAATCAAGTAGAAGAAATGGAAGTTATGATAAAGAAAAATGTATGTAATAAATTGTGAAAAATACCTATGAATGGAAAGCATTGCGAGATTTAGAACTAGAGGTTCTTCCAGAAGGAAGGAGAAGACTATGACGATAACTTGTTCCAGTAAACCAGGTATACCTCTTGCAGTATCCATGGATTGAAATTTACATGTCAAAGATTCTTCCTCCCAATAAATAAAATTGTGAAAGAAGCTTATGTAGAGCAATCTCAAGGTTTTTAGGTATACCAAAAAGAGACCCATGTATGAAAATGGAAGAAGACCTTGTATGGATTCAAGCAACTTGATACAAAGTATCTCATATACAACAGAAGCATGGCAAGAACTTCATATGACAGAACAAGTTATCTTGGATATGTTTCAGTTTGAGATTTTCCATGATGTCATGGGCTAGAAAGAAACAGAAGTCTTTTGCACTTAGTACTACAGAAGCAGAGTATATTGCAGCTTGTGATGCTTGTACAGACGAAATGTGGCTCCATAAGTTGGTTTCTAGACCGTCTGATCAGGTGCTAAATTTGACCATGATATATTGTAATGATCAAGGTATGTGAAGCTTTAAGAGAAACCGGTGTTCCATGATAGGTCAAAGTACATTGAGATCAAGCATATATTCTCCATGATAAAGAAAACAAACATTCTTTTGGCTTCGGCCAGGCTCTTTATTATTCAACAATGGGAAAATTACAGGCTCTTTATTATTCAACAATGGGAAAATTACAAGCTCTCTGGTTCATTTCTATGATCCTCGGTGACATCTGGGTAGCCTATTTACATCATTCACAACCAAAGAACCCCTTTCTCATTGTGGGGATACATGATATAGAATATTGAGTCGACTAGGAGGATAGTTGGAAGGTCGGGAATCCCCAATGCTTCAACTTCTCTCCAATCTACTTCTCCTTATTTTGTTTGTTTGTTTGTCTTTTCTCCCACATGAAAAAGGTCTTATGAACGTCTCATTATTTCTTTTATACAATAAAACATTGCCCAACTTTACATACATTACATACAAAATTGGACATCAATCATGATGGTATAGGACCCTTCACCCCAACAACTCAATCTCCTTCTATGTCCATAGCCTTAAACTTTGCATGTGATGATCATTTTAGAGCATGTGTTGATAGCCAATTGTTCTTGTCAAATCAAATTTGGATCACATGCCCATAGTTGTTGTTTCCACTGTTGACAAGGAGATAGGGCGCAACAAGCATTCATTATGCTCGTCATTGACAAGTTTTAGAATATCATGGGTGTTGGAATGAGTAACATTAGATCTATTAGGTTGGGGTTCCATTAAGAGGGTGTGAAAAAAGGAGACTAAGCCATTCTCAATGTCTTGATGGGAGGTAATCTTGCTACCTTGCGTTGATTTTAGTTGGGTGAAGTGATTGGCATACCGAAGTTGAATCATTGATTTATGGAAGAATTTTGTGTTGCGCTCACCCTCTTTGAGCCAGTGAAATTTGGATTTCCACCTCCATAAGATTTCTTCCCGGCAACATTTTTCCTCTGTTTGGTTCATAAGTTGGTTTTCTTGGTAGGAGATATATTAATACTGACCATGGAGTATTTCCTACTACTACAAATCTACCATTTGCTATTCCAACTGTTTTCGAGCTCTAAAAGTCTTCCCAAAAACCTGTTTGTTCCATGATTTAAGATGTTTCTTTAAGAATTTAACATGTTATTGGAAGCAATACATTATACATCCATATACTATATTAGCTTCCAACCACCACCTTTAAATGTTCTCCTAAAATTCTGGATGAGAGAACCGGAACTTTTCAAATTTGAAAGGGTGTTTAAGGGGAGCGTTATGGACATCAATATTGAGGCATATGGGCTAGTGATTAGAACCCGTCGCTGGAAGGATACTCGCCTCCATTTGAAGCCCCAAAAGCATGAAAGACTCTTAAGTGAGAAATTTTTCCAACCGACAGGGCACCTTCTGAGTACCCCCTCTTTTTTTGTTCTAGGTAAAGTGACCATTAATGGTGTCAATGTCTACCAACTAGAGATCATGAATGACAGAGTTAAAATATTCGATTTCCGAGTCCAGACCTCGAATTCATCCTTTCTTCTCAGCTGGGGATGAGATAAAATTAAAATCCCCTCCTAAGATATAGAAATGGGATTTAATGAGACAGAAAATATTTTGTAGGGAACGAAGGAAATCATATTTCTCGTTTAGATGTTGTGGCCCATATACATTGATAATGAAACCATTAGTATCTAAATCTATAGGTCTGAATTAGGCTGATAGGCTTCTTGTAGTGGAATTTTTTTTTTTAGATTATTGTAGATGGGTTCCAGAGGACAACCAACCCCCCTATAGACCCTCTAGCATCTAAGGCAACAGATTGTCCTGTCTTCCAAACTCTTTGGAGAATAATGTTCAAAGTTAAGCTATAGCATTTTGTTTATTGTAACAAAAAAATATGTGATGTTTTTGTACTTACCTTATTTCATAAGAGGCTTTGTTGTCTCTTATCATTTATACCTCGAATGTTCCAAGAGATAACTTTCAATGAAAACTAGGGGAGGGAGTGGGTTGGAAAGAATCTGTGATCAACGCATTCTGATCTGAGTTTACCAAGATGTCCCCTATTCCCTAAAGCAATTGCAGATTTGACTTACTTCCTCTTCTCTTATCATCTCGAGGGTTCGTTTTAGGCAGCTTCAGTTTGTTGGTGTGGTCTCCCAAGGAAGATGATGTGACCTGCAATGGATTGGGGCCATTGGGTTCCTTTTTGTTTTTGTGGAGAGTGTGATAAACCCAATGGATGTGCTCCAATGAGATTGATTTTATGTCCTATCAATGGCATGCATCTATAATGCCTTGTAGATCAATGCCTTCCAGCTCTATATTGTTGAATCATGTTTTCATTGATGCCAAAAGATTGATGTCAAAGGAATAATGTCTTGTCATAGTATATTGATGTAGTTATTGATGGATCATGTATTGACCTTGATGTCAATAGATTGATGTCAAGAGGAGTCATAGTCATATGCATAGATGAAGACGGATCAATGAGGTGTCATTGATATATGATGCATAGTTGGATTGATGTAAAGATGACTCATTATTGTCTTGTCATGGTTGTACCAATGGATGAACTCCAAAGTGCTCCCCTTATGGTGAAAGCCCTCACGGGAAGACGCTTTGCGATGAACTCCAAAGTTGTTATTGTCTTGTCATGGTTGTACAAATGGATGAAATCCAAAGTGGTCCCTTTATGGTGAAATCCCTCACCGGAATACGCTTTGCAGTGAACTCCAAAGTGGTCCCCTTATGGTGAAAGCCCTCACGGGAAGACGCTTTGTGGTTGAGTTATCCTAGAAGTATGGTTAGAGAACCCATGCTTAATTATGGAATAATGAGATGAATATCAGTGAATTTTTCAGTGAAACTATTCTACATGGATAGTGTTTGTCAATCCATTTCCGGTGGTATGTGGAACGTCACATAACTCCTCACGGTTTGAGAGTTATGGCCTTACGAAGTTGAAGGACCCTCATATGTTGGCTTGAAGCCCCAAAAGGTCAAAGAAGTCAAAGTGCTTGAAAAGAAGAAATTATTTAAATAATAAAGTGAAGTGACAAAGTCAAAGAGGATTATTTAAAGTGCAGTGACAAAGTCAAGGAGGATTATTTAAATAATAAAGTGAAGTGACAAAGTCAAAAATGATTATTTAAATAATAAAGTGAAGTGACAAAGTCAAGGAGGATTATTTAAATAATAAAGTGAAGTGACAAAGTAAAAAATGATTATTTAAATAATAAAGTGAAGTGACAAAATCAAAGAGGATTATTTAAATAATAAAGTGAACTGACAAAGTCAAAGAGGATTATTTAAAGTGAAGTGACAAAGTCAATGAGGATTATTTAAATAATAAAGTGAAGCGACAAAGTCAAAAAGGATTATTTAAATAATAAAGTGAAGTGACAAAGTCAAGGAGGATTATTTAAATAATAAAGTAAATGAAGAACTTTCTAATTATGGAAAGTGATTATAAGAAGGTTAACCCTAAAATGAGGAAAATGGGTTAAGTGGTCAAGTGGCTATTGGATACATGGAGAAGTGGAAAATTGGGCAAAGTTGGGCATAGGTGACTATGTGGACAAAGTGGCCTAGAAGATGCTTCTAAGGAAGCTACTTGGAGAGTATAAATAAGAAGCAAGGGTCTCTTGTGAAAAATATCTCTTGAGCATAGCTTGAAGATCTATTCTGAGTAAGAGAGGGATTGCAAGTTCTCATGGACACCAATGGAGACTTGAGTGTGAGCCGATGCTAGGTTCTTGAAGTCTAAAGAAAGTTCCAGATCTACATTTTATGGGCTTAGATCTGCCATAGAAACTCTGGTATGGCTACATAGTTGTCTTGACTTGATTATTGTATGGTGAATGTTTAAGGCATTCTTGGTATGGATGTTGTGATATGGTTATGTTGGTTGATTGATAGAGTGAAGAACACTCTTATGGTTCAGTATTGATATGATTGACATAGTATATTGGTTGTTTATACATGATTAAGTAGCATTCATATTGTATGGTTGAGGAGCATGAGTAAGTTGTGGGAGAGCATATATGTGTTGTGATTGGTTATGGTTCATATTGCACATTGAAAGACATAAGTAGATGTGATTGAAGGTTGCAAAGGATATAAGTTTTTCATAGTAAGAAAACCCTAATTGCTCAGAAGAAATACGCAGGATGTAGTACAAACAGGTCACGTACATACGTGATTTGTACAACTGGTGGGGCAAGTACATACGTGTGTTTCACTACTGACAGGTCATGTACTTGTTGACAGATTGGTATCTGTTGAAGATTGAGTCCTCTTCTCAGTTGGTACTAAGTTGTGTAAGTTGAGTCTTGCATTATAGAGTTGGTGCTCTTGTGGAGTTGTAACTCTATTCAGTTGTTGTTGATAACCCAAGGATTGTAGTCCGTAATAAAAAAAGAATTGTGCATACATCTTGTGTTCTTTGTGCTCCTTATGGTGATGACTTATTGATGATATATGTTGTTGATATATGTTCACATCTAACTGGTTATAAATGACAGTAATAAGTGATGAGTAATTGGTGATTGCTAACTAAGGAGTTTTGTGAAGGGAATTTTGAAAAAGAGCCCTACATGGATTCACCCCCCTCCTCTCAGTGTGGTGGGTGTGTCCAACAATTTGTATCATAGTGGGCCTTCACTATAAGCCTTAACAATCTTGGAGGAGATCCATGGACACACAAATGGATGATGAAGTTCCAATCCTTGATGAGGAAAACTATTCTACATGGAGAATAGAAATGAAGGTGCATTTGAAGGAAATAAGAGCGGGTGTTTGGAAAGCAACTATTGGTGGATCAGTTCCTTTGAAGAACAAGTCAAAGTTTGCAACTCAAAGGGAAGAGAAGAAGAATGATGCATTGGCTCTCAAGACCATTCTTAGTGGACTCGCAAGTTCTATCAAAGAGAACATGGGACAATGCACTTCCGCCAAGGATATATGGCTAAACCTAGAGGAGACATACCAAAACAAAAAGGAAGACCTTAAAGACAACTCCATCAAGAACAATGAAGGTAAAGAATCTCCAAAATCCTCTATTTGCAATGATTCTAAATGTGATGATATTGGTAAAAAGGAAGACCTTGAAGACAATTCTATCAATATAAATTAAGGTAAAGAATCTCCAAAAATCCTTGATTGCAATATTTCAAAAAGTGATGATGTTGAATATTTATCTACAAGTGAAGAAGAAAATCTAGAGATAGTATGTGCAGAATTAAATGATAGTTATCCCATGGAAGAAGTAGAAGAAGAACTATCGGAGCTTAAAAGGAAAGTTTAATGGGGTCTATTTGAATACAACTATGACCATTGTTACATAGAATATAGCTATCTTTCTGACAACACTAAAAGGTTTCTTAAAAAAAATCAAAGGCATATCTTGAAGTTAAAGGAAATGCTCAAAGAACAAGAAGAAAGTAAAAAGACTCAATTAGAAAAAAAAAAAAAAGAGATCAAAAGACTAAAGAATGAAATAGAAGAGAATAAGAAGCTAGATGATGAGATTAGAAAAAGTCTTGAAGTCAATGTCCATCTCAAGACCCAAAATGAAGAAGCCAAAAGGGTAGAGGAATTACTAAAGAATCAAGTAAATGAAAAGGAAGAGTCATGTCATAAGTTGGAAGCTGAAGTTGTTGATCTTAGAAAGAAAGTAGATAAGTCAAACAAATTCTTGAATAGCTCAACAATCTTGAATGAGATCTTAGATAGTCAAAGATCACCAAATGATAAATCAGGTCTTGGATACAAGAAAGAAGATACACATGTTGAAGAAAGCACTTCAAAAAAGCATGAGGTACGTCCCTCACTCTCAAAGGATGGAAATAATGTTGCAAGTCAATCATCTACACAAGACAAGGAAAGTTTCAAAAGAACAAAGAAAGGAAGACATCAAGAAGCCATCTTTACACCTCAAAGAAGAGAGACACCTTTAAGATGGACATCAAAGCAAAGGTATGAAAATGTTTTTCATGGTCAATGTTACTCATGTAATGAATATGGCCACAAAGCTTTGGAATGAAGATATTATGCAAGGAAAGATAGTGAAAGATTTCATAACACCCTAAGGTGTTGGAGATATAATCAATTAGGACATATTGTTGCTCATTTGCAAACCATGAGATGCTACAGTTGTAGTGGATTTGGCCACAAATCCCAGGATTGTTGGAACACAAGAATAAAGTCCATGATAAGGACTTCATATAGCATGACTAGAAGAAGGCATGAAGTTAGGAAGGAAGACATTTTTGAAAAGATGGAAGCTCAAAGCTCAAGTTCTAAAAAGTTGGGACACCTTCAGAAGTGGGTGAAGAAAAATGAACAGTCATAACTGAATGGAAACCTTAAGAGAAGCTCAAGTTTGTCATCTTCAGAAGCATACACAGGTTACAATGGTAACATTCGCGTACATATGCTAGTTGACCTATGAATAGGTCACGTACATACGCGAGTTATCTGTGCAGTAGGCCGCGTATCTGTGGTAAAGAGCCTTGGGAAAAGGGTTGTGCACATGAGTTGCAGCATGGTATGATGATATAACTCTGTGTTGCAGGGTCTAACATGGTTTGTTGCAGGGTATGACATGTTTGTTGCAGGTTTTCATGATTACATGTTGGCATACATAAGTGTTGTATGTATGGTGGTGATATACATGGTTGATGTACATGGGTATTGTGCATGGTTGGCACAGGATGTACTTGGTTGATTTTTTGTTCATGATTCTCTATTCATTGTTGGCATATATTTTTCTTCATGATGTATGGTATGGCATGATTTTGATGCATGGACAGGTCCAAGGATCGTCATAGAAAGAGCAGTTGATCTATGTTCTGGTTGAGCAGTAGCATTTGCAGCAGAAGCATATTGTTCATATTACAGAGAAGATAGGGGAAGACATACCCATAGGGGTAGTCATTCTTCTTCCCATGATTCCAAGAGGAGAGATTTATCAGATGCAAAGATAAATACTTGAAAAAGAGACCTATACTTGGAGAAAGAGCACAGAGGCATAGTTTCAGGGGGAGCGATGGTCACAGGGAGAGCATGAGCTATATATCTTCAGCATTACATCAGAGTGATATCCCTTGTTCAAAAGGGGAGATATTATTCAGAGGAAGATCAAAGGCATTCAGACAAGGGGAGCAACCCCAAGGAGAGTTCAGGCAGGGGGAGCATCCCCAAGGGGAGAATGACCATTTTCCATTGATGTCAAAGGGGGAGAGATAGTCACATTGATGTGATTGAGATGTCTATTGATGTAGAGAAATGCCTTGTCTACATGTTGCCATCAATGATTGGTGTTGGCATCAATGTTGGTATTGCCATCAATGCCAAAGGGGGAGATTGTTGGATCATGTTTTCATTGATGCCAAAGTATTGATGTCAAAGGAACAATGTCTTGTCATGGTATATTGATATAGTGATTGATGGATCATGTATTGACCTTGATGTCAATATATTGATGTCAAGAGGAGTCATAGTCGTATGCATAGATGAAGATGGATCAATGAGTTGTCATTGATATATGATGCATAGTTGGATTGATGTAAATATGACTCATTATTGTCTTGTCATGGTTGTACAAATGGATGAACTCCAAAGTGGTCCTCTTATGGTGAAAGCCCTCATGGGAAGACACTTTGTAGTGAACTCCAAAGTGGTTATTGTCTTGTCATGGTTGTACAGATGGATGAACTCCAAAGTAGTCCCCTTATAGTGAAAGCCCTCACGGGAAAATGCTTTGCGGTTGAGTTATCCTAGAAGTATGGTTAGAGAACCCATGCTTAATTATGGAATAATGAGATGAATATTAGTGAATTTGTCAGTGAAACTATTTTATATGGATAATGTTTTTCAAGCCATTTATGGTGGTATGTGGAACATCACATAACTGCTCACGGTTTGAGAGTTATGGCCTTACGAAGTTGAAGGACCCTCATATGCTGGCTTGAAGCCCCAAAAGGTCAAAGAAGTCAAAGTGCTTGCAAAGAAAAAATTATTTAAATAATAAATGGAAGTGACAAAGTCAAAGAGGATTATTTAAAGTGAAGTGACAAAGTCAAGGAGGATTATTTAAATAATAAAGTGAAGTGACAAAGTCAAGGAGGATTATTTAAATAATAAAGTGAAGTGACAAAGTCAAAAAGGATTATTTAAATAATAAAATGAAGTAACAAAATCAAAGAGGATTAGTTTAATAATAAACTGAAGTGACAAAGTCAAAGAGGATTATTTAAAGTGAAGTGACAAAGTCAAGGAGGATTATTTAAATAATAAAGTGAAGTGACAAAGTCGAAAATGATTATTTAAAAAATAAAGTGAAGTGACAAAATCAAATATTTTAATAATAAAGTGAAGTGACAAAATCAAAGAGGATTATTTAAAGTGAAGTGATAAAGTCAAGGAGGATTATTTAAATAATAAAGTGAAATGACAAAGTCAAAAATGATTATTTAAATAATAAAGTGAAATGACAAAATCAAAGAGGATTATTTAAATAATAAAGTGAAGTGACAAAGTCAAGGAGGATTATTTAAATAATAAAGTAAATGAAGAACTTTCTAATTATGGAAAGTGGTTATAAGAATGTTAACCCTAAAATGAGGAAAATGGGTTAAGTGGTCAAGTGGCTATTGGATACATGGACATGTGGCAAATTGGGCAAAGTTGGACATAGGTGACTATGTGGACAAAGTGGCTATGTGGACAAAGTGGCCTCGAAGATGCTTCTAAGGAAGCTACTTGGAGAGTATAAATAAGAAGCAAGGGTCTCTTGTGAAAAACATCTCTTGAGCATAGCTTGAAGATCTATTCTGAGTAAGAGAGGGATTGCAAGTTCTCATGGATGCCAATGGAGACTTGAGTGTGATTTGATGTCAGGTTCTTGAAGTTTGAAGCAAGTTCTAGATCTGCATTCTATGGGCTCAGATCTGCTATAGAAACTCTGGTATGGTTACATAGTTGTCTTGATAGATACTCTTGCTTATTGTATGGTGAATGCTTAAGGCATTTTTGGTATGGTTTTTGTGATATGGTTATGTTGGTTGATTGATAGAGTGAGAACTCTTATGGTTAAGTATTGATATGATTGGCATAGTATATTGGTTGTTTATGCATGATTAAGTAGCATTCATATTGTATGGTTGAGGAGCATGAGTAAGTTGTGGGAGAGAATATATGTGTTGTGATTTTTTATGATTCAGATTGGACAATGAAAGACATAAGTAGATGTGACTGAAGTTTGCAGAGGATCTGAGTTTTTCATAGTAAGAAAACCCTAATTATTTAGAAGGCATATGCAAGTTGTAGTACAGACAGGTCGCGTACATACGTGAGTTGTACTACTGGTAGGGTGCGTACATACGTGTGTTGCACTACTGACAGGTCACGTACCTGTTGACAGATTGGTATCTGTTGAGGATTGATTCCTCTTCTCAGTTGGTGTTGAGTTGTGTAAGTTGAGTCTTGCATTGTAGAGTCGGTGCTCTTGTGGAGTCGTAACTCTATTCAGTTGTTGCTGATAACTCAAGGATTGTAGTCCGTAATAAAAAGAGAATTGTACATACATCTTGTGTTCTTTGTGTTCCTTTTGGTGATGACTTATTGATGATATATGTTGTTGGTATATGTTTCTGATATATGTTCACATCTAACTGGTTATAAATGACAATAATAAGTGATGAGTAATTAGTGATTGTTAACTAAGGAGTTTTGTGAAGGGAAGTTTGAAAAAGAACCCTACACTGATTCACCCCCCCTCTCAGTGTGGTCAGTGTGTCCAACATATATCATCTGGATCAAGATCGAACCCGTCTTTTTTTTCCTAGTTCATGACCGCATCTTCCAAAGGTGACATATATGTGGGTGAATCAAACGTTTTGGGTCATTTTCTCTTCTTAAGACTAGTGGGAGAGTCAGAGGATTTACGGGATTTTTGGCTACTGAAGGAAGGGTTAGGAGGGTGCTCAAAGTGGGGATCCTCAAGAATCAAACTCAAAGCCTCATAATTATTCTTGGTAGAGGGTGTCTTGGTTGGGCCAGAGGGAGTGGCTTTGCATCTGGATCTACGTCGATTGTCTATCTTAGTGAAGCCTTCTTCATCTTTCTCAAAATCTGGCTTGGGTGGCTTAAGTGGATTTAGTAGAAGGAAATCTATGAAGAGATGATCATGCTCATGGCGAAGATGGTAAAAAAAGGGAATGAACTCGTAGTCTAGGGTTTGGATCCAATCATAATCTTGGTCATTGAGACAAATAGATTCTAGATGGGAACCAAGACATTCATATAGATGCATATTATTGCATAGGTGGTGTATTTTCCCTACTTGGTTGCCGATGCTGATTTGACATAGGTAGCCATAGTGTTGCCTATGCATGCTAGAATCTCTTCATCCCAATACTCCTACGACAGTGAGTAGAGTCGAACCTAGACTAGGGCATAAGTGAATTCCTCCTTAACCAAGTTGAATTTCTTTGTCTAATAACAAAGGTGCATACTTGATGAGAGAAAAATGTATGGCCCATTTTCGAAAACTTGCTCGTGATCCTTATAATTGTGAAAGATGGCTATAAAAAAACCTTTGGAGCCAAGCTTGAGCGCAAAATGATCATGGGGTTTCTAGTGGGATCTAATCCAGGACACCATTTCATGCTCCGAAGGCTAGAGCCCTAGAAATCTTCCAATGACCGTATGGTCTTTCATATACTAAACATAGCTTCCAACCCACTATAATTGAATTTCATATTTAGTTATTTTTTCGCCTTTGGAATGCGATGACCAAGTTTCCACTTGGGTCTCCCTTTGCCTTTTTGGGGAGGATCCGTCATGCTAGTATCTTCACTTGGGATTTCTTCAGACTCACCATTTGATTGTGATGTAGATCGAAAGGGGGTTCTGTAAGAGGCAGACTGAGCACCTCGGCCTACACCATTAAGGTTGATTTGTAGGAAGCACCCTACGAGGGTTTGGATCCAATAAGAATCTTGGTCGTTGAGACAAATAGATTCTGGGATGGGAACCGAGATATTCGTATAGATGTAGATTCTTGCATAGGCAGTGTATTGGCCCTACTTGGTCCCCTCCGCCGATTTGACATAGGTACCCAGAGTGTTGCCTATTCTTGCTAGAATCTCTTCATCCCAATATTCATGCAGCAACAAGTAGAGACGAACCCAAACTAGGGCATAAGTGAATTCCTCCTTATCTTGGTTGAATGTCTCTGTCCAATAACGAAGGTGTTGACTTGATGAGCAAAAAAATATGGCCCATTTTCGAAAACTTGCTCACAATCCTTATGATTGTGAAAGATGGCTATAAAAAAACCTTGGGAGCCAAGCTTGAACTCAAAGTGATCATGGGGTTTCTAGTGGGAGCTAATCCAAGATACCAGTTCACACTTCGAAGGAAAGAGCCCTAGAAATTTTCTGATGACCGCGTGATCTTTCATTTACTGAACATAGCTTCCGATGGGCTTTGATCGAATTTCATATTTAGGCATTTTCGTCACCTTTGGAATACACTAACCAGGTTTCCACTTGGGCGGACCTTCGCCTTTATGGGGAGGATCCATCATGTTAATATCTTCTATTGGAATTGCTCTAGACTCGTCGTTCAACTATGTTGCAGATTGGGAGGGGGTTACATGAAAGGCAGAATGAGCGCCTCGGCCTGCACCATTAAGGATTTATTTATAAGAAGGGGGTTTGACCCCACGAGGGTTTGGATCCAATCAAAATCTTGGTCGTTGAAACAAATATATTATGGGATGGGAACTGAGACATTCATATAGATGCATATTCTTTCATAGGTAGTGTATCGACCCTACTTGGTCCCCTTCGCTGATTTGACATAGGTACCAAGAGTGTTGCTTATGTCTGCTAGAATATATTCATCCCAATACTCATGCGGCAATGAGTAGAGTCAAACCCAGACTGGGGCATAAGTGAAGTCCTCCTTATCTTATTCAAACTTCTCTATCCATTCATGAAGGTGTAGAGTTGTTGAGCGAAAAAAGTATAGATTATTTTGAAAACGTGTTCATGATCCTTATGATTGTTAACAATGGCTATAAAAAAACATCTGGAGCCAAGCTCGAGCTCAAAGTGATCATGGGGTTTCTAGTGGGAGCTAATCCAGGACACCAGTTCATGCTTTGAAGGCTAGATCCCTAGAAATTTTTCGATGACTGCATGGTCTTTCATATAGTGAACATATTTTCTGACCTTCTTTGATCGAATTTCATATTTAGGTGTTTTTTTGCCTTTGGAATGCAGTGACATGGTTTCCACTTGGGTGGCCCTTTGCCTTTCTAGAGAAGATCTATCATGTTAATATCTTCACTTATGATTACTTCAAACTCACCATTCAGTTGTGTCGTAGACCGGGAAGGGGTTCCATGAGAGGGAGAATGAGTGCCTCGGCCTACACCATTAAGGATTGATTTGTAGGAAGAGGGCCCGCCCAAGGTTCCTATCACCTCACATGTCTAGATTAGAGATTAGAAGATACAGAGTTGTAAAACCCCAAGTCTTTAAAACTAGACAATGTCTATGTTATAATGGACCTAGAGCACTTTTCGATGTTGAATCTTTTGTAGAAAACAAATATTACAACTTCTATTCCATTTCAAAATGAATATAGACAGCTTTCCACCTAAACTTCTTAACGCACACTCGCACGTTCTGAACTTGTTTCCTCCTAGACTTGTCAGCTACTCTCGCACATTCTGAACTTGTTTATAGAAAAGGTGTAAGCTGTTAAATATGTTGTTCTTTTCACATCATAATGGATAAAATTGGTCCTTCAATATACTTTTAAATTGCTCCCAATTTATGAGTGGTGCTTCCCTGCCTTTCTACAGTTTCTGGGAATATGCCTCCTACCATGCCAAAGCATGCACGCTCATCTCCTAGTCCCATTATCCAAACCACTACAACAACAGTGTACTTCAACCTGTCTGACCCAATTATCAAAATTTTATGCATCTACAGTACCATCTACAGTATATCCAGTGTGGTTTCAACTTTAAAGGGATGAAAAGGAGAGGTTTTTGTCTCTTCTTCCATGGAATTATAATTTTGTGTCGTCAATAAGAGAGAAGTTGTCCATCAACATTTATATGTCCTCCATATTTCGCTTCACTCTGGAAAAGCAAGCTCTAAACTTGAAACAGAAAATTGCAAACTTAAACATCAGAGCCAATCCCTTTTATCTAAGGGTAGATCCTAGAGCTTAAACATGTCAATCCATGAAGGAAATTCAACCAATAATGCCCCTCTGTTCAATGGAACAAACTTTTTCTTCTGGAAAGTTAGAATGAGAACCTACATCATGGCTTTAGGTGTAGATGTCTGGGATGTGGTAGATACTAGTTATGTAAAGCCAGTTGTGCTAGCTAATAAGGATGCCAAACTAGAATTTAGCTTCAATTCTAAGGCTATGAATGTTATCTTGAGTGGGCTTGCAAAAGCAGAATTCGTAAAAGTTATGCACCTAGAAACTGCCAAAGAAATGTGGGACAAACTCATTAGCAGTTATGAGGGTAATGAGAAGGTAAAGGATGCAAAGCTTCAAACCTACAGAATACAGTTTGAACAGCTGAAGATGAAGGATGATGAAACTATTGGAAAATACTTTCTGAGAGTAGAAGAAATGGTAAATGCAATGAAGGCACTTGGTGAAACAATTGAGGAACCTTCTTTAGTTCAGAAAATCTTAAGATCTCTCCCAGATAGGTTCAACCCGAAGGTCTCTACTATAGAAGAACTTAATGATCTAAAAACCTTGCAGTTTGACCAATTTCTAGGAACATTGACTACATATGAAATGAGAATAGTTAAAGATAAACCCACCTCCAGAGAAGCATCATTTAAAGCAGACAAGAATGAGGATTCTGAGCACGATGAAGTTGAAGCAAAATTTATGAAGAGACTGAAGAAGGGATCAAGAAAATTCAAAGGTAAATTGCCTTTCAAATGTTTTAATTGTGGTAGGATAGGTCATTTTGCAAACAAATGTCCCCACAAAGGAAAGGAACAGACTTGTGATGATGAGGAGAAATACAAACACAGAAATTTCTTTAAAGAGAATAACTTTAAGAAGAAAATGCTTTGTGCAAACAATGATGATGATCCTTCAAATGATGAGGACAATGATTCATCTATTGAAGATAAACTAAACGACTTCATACTTATGGCCAAAGAGGACTATGATAATAATAGCACAAGGAGTGATGTTAATGAAGAAGAAGTTGGCGTTGACATGGAAGGAGAACTAATCAGTGCATTGGAAGAGATTGACAGACTAAGAATCAAGAACAGAAAGAAAAGACAACTATTGATACAGTTCGAGAAAGACAATAAAAAACCTGATGAAGACCTTTTCCTACTAAAAGCAGAATTGGAAGAGGCAAAGAAAATCGAAGAGATTCTGAAACAGCATCTATTAGAAAAGAAGGCAAGATGTGAATCATTAGAATAAGAAGTAGTGAAAACAAGGAAAGAAATGGAGAAGTTTCAAGCCTTGTATAATCAGAATCTATCAAGTATCAAAGCCTCAAAAGGATTAGCCACCATTCTGAATCAGCAAAGGAATCGAAAGCTGAAAACTGGTTTGGGTTATGAAGAGGGATCAAGCAGTGGGAAGACAAAAAAATGAAGAACCCATCAAGTTTGTCAAAAGTACAACCAATGACAATAGCAAACCTGTAGAAACAAAGGAAGACAATCAGCCACACAGGACGAGTAAAGAAAATGGTGCCAGGACTGAATCTGTAGAATGAAGAAACAATGTTCTCTCTACTGAAATACATCATCAGCAAGAAAGAAATCAATTTGCTCAAAGAAGACAACCATTTTCCAGGTACAAAGAATTTTTCTATGGCTATCGTTTCTATTGTTCTAACTTTGGTCACAAAGCTATAAATTGTTCCTTAAGACTTAGAGATCAGAACTGTAACCTTTGGAATAACCAGAGGGTTTCAAATTGCAAACTTGAACATCAGATCCGGCCCCTTTTATCTAAGGGTAGATCCTAGAGCTTAAACATGTCAAGCCATGAAGGAAATTCAACCAATAAGGCCCCTCTATTCAATGGAACAAACTTTGCCTTCTGGAAAGTTAGAATGAGAACCTACATCATGGCTTTAGGTGCAGATGTCTGGGATGTGGTAGATATTGGTTATGTAAAGCCAGTTGTGCTAGCTAATAAGGAAGACAAACTAGAATTTAGCTTCAACGCTAAGGCTATGAATGCTATCTTGAGTGGGCTTGCAGAAGCAGAATTCATAAAAGTTATGCACCTAGAAACTGCCAAAGAAATGTGGGACAAACTCATTAGCAGTTATGAGGGTAATGAGAAGGTAAAGGATGCAAAGCTTCAAACCTACAGAATACATTTTGAACAGCTGAAGATGAAGGATGATGAAACTGTTGGAAAATACTTTCTGAGAGTAGAAGAAATGGTAAATGCAATGAAGGCACTTGGTGAAACAATTGGGGAACCTTCTTTAGTTCAGAAAATCTTAAGATCTCTCCCAGATAGGTTCAACCCAAAGGTCTCTGCTATAGAAGAACTTAATGATCTAAAAACCTTGCACTTTGACCAACTTCTAGGAACATTGACTACATATGAAATGAGAATAGTTAAAGATAAACCCACCTCCAGAGAAGCATCATTTAAAGAAGAAAAGAATGAGGATTCTGAGCCCGATGAAATTGAAGAAAAATTTGTGAAGAGACTGAAGAAGGGATCAGGCAAATTCAAAGGTAAACTTCCTTTCAAATGTTTTAACTGTGGTAGGATAGGTCATTTTGCAAACAAATGTCCCCACAAAGGAAAGGAATAGACTTTTGATGATGAGGAGAAATACAAACACAGAAATTTCTTTAAAGAGAATAACTTTAAGAAGAAAAGTCTTTGTGCAAACAATGATGATTATCCTTCAGATGATGAGGACAATGATTCATCTATTGAAGACAAACTAAATGACTTCATACTTATGGCCAAAGAGGACTATGAAAATAATAGCACAGGGAGTGATGTTAATGAAGAAGAAGTTGTGGTTGACATGGAAGGAGAACTGATCAGTGCATTGGAAGAGATTGACAAACTAAGAATCAAGAACAGAAAGCAAAGACAATTGTTGATACAGTTCGAGAAAGA
>ML785719.1:383958-411916 GCA_009831015.1 Picea engelmannii
TTGCCTATGCTTGTCATAAAAGGTTTAAAGTCTACCAAATGGATGTCAAGTCAGCCTTTCTCAATGGAGATTTAAGTGAAGAAGTCCATATGGAACAACCAGAGGGTTTCAAATTGTCTGATAACCCTGACTTAGTATGCAAGCTGAAGAAATATTTATATGGTTTAAAACAATCCCCTCAAGCCTGGTATCACAGACTAGATACGTATCTCAAAGACAAAGGGTTCAAGAGAGGAACAACTGACAGCAATCTGTATATTAAAACAGAGGATAATGATTTTCTCATCGTATTGGTCCATGTAGATGACATCATCTTTGGATGTAATAAGGATTCACTGGTACAATGGTTTGCTTCTTCCATGGAGTCTGAATTTGAAATGTCTATGATAGGAGAACTGTCATTTTTTCTTGGTCTGCAAATTACTCAGAGGCCCGAAGGGATGTTCATTTCTCAAGAAAAATATCTAAGAGAAATGTTGAAAAGGTTTCAAATGGAAGATTCTAAACCTGTGGGTACACCTATGGTAACTGGATGTAAATTAAGCAAGGATGATGATTCACCTGATGTTGATCAAAGCTCATATCGATCAATGATAGGAAGCTTGTTGTGCATCAAAGCATCTCACCCAGACATAATGCATGTTGTAGGAATGGTAGGACGATATCAGGCTACACCCAAACAGAGTAATTTGAAAGCTGTCAAAAGGATATTCATGTATTTAAAAGAAACAATGACTTATGGCCTGTGGTATCCCAGAAATCAGAATTTTCAGTTAACTGCTTACTCAGATGCAGATTGGGAAAACTGTGTCGATGAGATAAAAAGCACCAGTGGAGGAAAATTCTTCCTGGGTGATTCTTTAGTAGCATGGCTTAGTAAAAAGCAAGGTTCTATTTCTTTATCAACCACGGAGGTAGAGTACATTGTTGTTGCTACCTGTTGCACTCAGGTATTATGGATGATTCAGACACTTGCAGACTTAGAGGTAAAATACACTGCACCGATCCCAATTCATTGTGATAAAACTAGTGCCATCAGTGTGTCTAAAAATCCCGTCTTCCACTCCAAGACCAAGCATATTCCCATAAAATATCATTTTCTGAGAGAGCAGGTCACCAATCAGATTGTTCAGGTCCATTACATTCCCACTACAGAACAAATTGCAGACATCTTTACTAAACCCCTAGCCAGGACACCTTTTGAATATCTCAGACAGAAGTTGGGTGTCATTTCATCTCACACCTAAAAGAGTCCATCTTGTTAGGGGGAGTTTTGTATTGCTTGAATATCTAATGCCTCCCAAAATTACTGCAATAGCTCAGGGGGAGCATGTCTCTTCTTTGACATTGATGTCAAAGGGGGAGAAAAGAATTCGGGTGCCTTAGTTGCCATCAATGACAAAGGGGGAGATTGTTGGCATGTTTTACAGGCAGCGTATGCTTGCCATTGATGGAAAGTACAACAGTGATGATGGCTTGAGTACAACAATGATGTTTAGTAGCGCAGTGATAATCGGGGAAGAGCAGCAACCGTGATCGTTGGATCAACAATTCAGAATTCCCGATGGATTTCAGATCTCAATGTAGACAAGAGGAGTGCGCAGATATGGAGGACAGATCTCAGGCATTAGATCCAAGCGTGGGATCCGACCATCATTGGATCAAGGAGAACCTGCACGTTCTTTAAAGTGCAAGGAGTAGCGGTCTCACAAAATCCCGAAAGAAGGAGGACTGTCCATCATCAGGCAGGACACGTGGGGAAAGATCATCTGTTCACTGACTAGAGAGTCAAAGGAATGGGGTTCCCTAACCTCTCGAAATCGCAATATGCGAAATCACGACTTAATCTGAGCCGTCATATCAAGGTTTGATCTGGACCATTGATCCCAGTCCATTTAGGAGTTTCACGGATCGAGAGTTGGAGATGTCAAAGAATAATAACCACAACAATCCTGAAATCGCGATATGCGGAATCGCAACTTAATCTGATCCATCATATCAAGGTTTGATCTGCACCATTGATCCCAGTCCATTTCAAAGTTTCGTGGATCGAGAGTTAAAGATGTCAAAGAATAATAACCACAGGAATCCCGAAATCACGATATGCGAAATTGCGACTTAATCGTAGCCGTCAGATCAAGATGTGATATGGACCGTTGATCCGACCCCATTTTAGAGTTTCTTGGATTGGGACTTTGAAGTGACAAGAACATCAAGAATGTTGAAATCGCAATATGCGAAATCGTGACTTAATCTGAGCCGTCAGATCAAGGTGTGATCTGGACCGTTGATCTGACTCCATTTCGGAGTTTCGTGGATCGACACTTTGAAGTGACAAGAACACTGAACATCAAGAATGTCGAAATCATGAAATGTGAAGTCACGAAATGATATGAGCCATCAGATCAAGTGTTGATCGGGACCGTTGACCCCACACCATTTCGGGGTTTCGGGGATCGCGGCTTGGAGAGTCGAGATGCCTCATCTCTAGATTCACGAAATGCGAAATCGTGAAAGCGCCTTATGCATAAGGCTATGGTCACATCCCTTGGTCACATCAGCGAGAGATGGAGGAAAGAGCTAGAGCAACCAAGCTCCTTTTCGGGGATCGCGACTGGGAGTGTCGAGACACATGGTCACACAAATGCTGAATTGTCGAATGCCGAAATGCTGAAATGAATGCAAGATCCCATGGAATCAATCCAACAATGCAGGTTAATTTGAACAAGATCGAAGGGCTACTGTAGCATGACACAGTGTAACTGCCAGAAACCACTGATGGTTTCTACCAGAGGACTCAAAGACACTTGGGGATGATTGACAGAGAAGGTGAAGAGTCTCTGGGAATCCTCAAGAGGGAGGAAGATGTTCGTGGAGACAATGGACAGCTGGATGAGCATTGAGGCCTGTAACTGGAACATAGAAGGTGAGCTCGACTGTCACAGAGAAGACGAAGAGTCTCAAACTTCCATAGAGGCTGAGGAATCTCAGGATAACATACAGTGATGTTGAACGAGTGGAAAACGACCAGAGAAGATGAAGATTCACGATGATGATCAGACAGAGCACTCAAGTTGTGGAGGAATTTGGCGTGGAGTGAGCATGCAGAGGCATTGCGAATATTGCATGCAAAAAGACAACAGAGACTATAAGAATGTTGAACAAAGAAGAGATAAGGGTTGTCGCTATGTAGGAGAATTGAGGTGTGTACAAGGAGGCAGAATGTGGGAGCAGAAATGGACAGTCGAGGAATGGTGCATTGAAGAGATATGGCGCATAGAGCATAAAAGGCCAAAGAATAGAAAGTGATAGAGGTGTGCAAAATACACTGATGTAGACAGGGCAGAGCAGTGTAACAGAACAACGACAGGGTTGGTAAGCCATTGAATAATTTTATATCGTTGTAATAAGTTTTAGTAACAAAGAATTTATAATTCAGGGTGGTTGGGAGGTGCTAGGGAGGACTGGTGTCCTCAAAGGTTCAAGTGGGTGCTTGAACACAGGGAGTTGGTGCTTCCTTCTAGTTGGTGCTAGAGAAACCAGGGAGTTGGTGCTTCCTTCTAGTTTGTGCTAGAGAAACCAGGGAGTTGGTGCTTCCTTCTAGTTGGTGTTAGAGAAACCAGGGGGTTGGTGCTTCCTTCTAGTGGGTGCTAGAGAAAATAGAGAGTTGGTTCTCTCAGCAAGTTGCAGCTTGCAAAATAGAGGTTGTAGCCTCACAATGAGTTGGTGCTCATATGTATGATAATGTAAAGAATGTAGATAATGCTTATCATATAAAGAAAAAGAGGTTTTTACCCTGTATGGGTTTCCTAGGGAATTATCTGTCTCTGTCTTCTCATATATGTGACTGATGTTGAATGTGCCTTTGTTTATTTCCCATTATTATGATCATCATTGAGTGCCCTATAAAGATTTTAAAAGAAGCATAATTGTTTAAGCACGGTAACAACTGATTCACCCCCCCCCCCTCTCAGTTGTCCAACAGATTTCAAGGTTATTAATGACCTCATCTACTACAAGGACAAAATCTTCTTGGTTTCTGGGTCAGCCTTCAAGGCCATGGTATTGTAGGCATTCCATGACTCACCAATGGCAGGACATCAGGGAATCAGCAAGACGTACAGGCAGGTGAGAGAAAGATTTTCTTGGAAAGGGATGAAGGAGGATGTGATTAGGCACGTCAAAGAGTGTGTGACATGTCAGGAAAACAAGGACGAGCACACACACCCAGCAGGACTTTTTCAACCCTTTCCCATTCTGGAGCACAAATGGGAAAGCATATCTATGGATTTTTTCACCGGGCTACCAAAGACACAAGGAAAGGACTACATATTCATAGTACTAGACAGGTTAACGAAGTTTGCACACTTCTTTTCCATAGCTACTGACTTTAGTGCAGCACAGGTGGCCGAACTGTTCTTCGGGTAGATTTTCAGGCTACACGGCCTCCCCAAGACCATTGTCAGTGACAGGGATAGAAAGTTTATGAGTACTTTCTGGCAGGAGTTATTCCAGTTGGTTGGTACGACCTTGACCCTTAGCACCAGCTATCACCCGCAGAAAAATGGACAGACAGAGATATTCAACAAGTGGGTGGAAGGCTATCTCAGAAACTATGTGGCAGGTCAACAGAAGGCATGGTTCAGATGGTTACATTTGGGAGAATATTGCTACAATACCACCCAACATATGTCTATTGGAATGTCTCCATTCGGAGCTTTGTATAGCTATGATCCCTTGTCATTTGTAGAGATTTCATTTGGGGACAGCAGGGCACCGATGGTATAGGATTGGATACAGCAGAGCCAAGACATTATCAAGGAATTGAAGGATCATCTACAGAGGGCACAAAACTAGCAGAAGGTCCAAGCAGACAAGCATAGAGTTGATCAGACTTTTGAGGTTGGTAATTTAGTCTACTTGAGGTTACAACCATACAGGCAGGCTTCCATTAAAAGAAGCAGAGTAGAGAAACTGCAGCCACGTTTCTTTGGACCCTACAGAGTCAACAGGAGGATAGGGGTTGTAGCTTATGAGCTGGAGCTTCCACAGGGTAGCAGAATTCACAACGTTTTTCATGTCTCGTGCCTTAAGAAAGCTCGCGGTCAACACATCAAGCCTATTGAAGTATTACCCCCATGGATGAGGAGGGACAACTTGTTTTGATTCTGGAGGAGGTGCTAGAATTCTGAGAGAAGAAGCTCATAAACCGAAGCATCAAGGATTACCTGATCAGGTGGAAGGATTTACCCATTGAAGATGCCACTTGGGAGCAGGAACACGTGGTAAGGGAAGCAGGTTTGGAATTGTTTGAGGACAAGAAATTTCAAGCAGGGGAGACTATAATGTCCCCCACCTCTTAGAGAGGTGATGAGGAGACTCAGTGGCCTGGGCACCCCCACTAGGTCATAGTCTTACACTGAAGGGGGAATTCAATGAAGCTAAAGTCATATTTTTAAGTTGACTTATGAAAGGAAAAGGGGATTAAAGGTAAAAGATAACTCAACAGAAGAATAGAAGATTAACCCTGGAGTTAACTTAACTCAATAGAGAATTAGAAGGAAAAGGTATAAATAAGAGGTTGGGGCGCACCTATTAGGCATTCTGGTTTTGGATTAGCATTTGCTATTTCTCTTGAGCATTCAGTTTGGGGGTTTTGTTGTATAAACCCTTGTGAGCAACTCAGTGGTGAAATATCCACTCACCTTGTTCCACAGCTTGGTCTCAGGGATGAAAGATTCCTCCACACCATTCTAGTCTCATTTCATCTCCATCGAGTGCTTCAGAAGGTAGCAGGTCGTATTGTTCTTGTGATTCCAGCAAGGGCGCACCATTATCTAAAGGGAGGTTTGATCCATCTTATCCAGAGGGCCTGGGGCCATTCCAACACTTGGGTTTTGTTTTCAAGGGCATGATCATCTGTTTGAGTACTTTTCTGGAGAGTTATCATCCTCAAATCATTATCTGCAGATTGGGATGTCTTGGAGCCATAGGGGGCGTCCTGTGATTCAGAAAAACTCAGATCTAGGGAGATTTGTTTGTGATTTGGTCCTAAAACTTCTTCCATGGGATTCTCTTAGCCTGATCTACATTCTGAAAGAGTTTCAAGCCATTTGGAGTTGAATTTCTACAAGGACGAGTTGCATTGGGGTTTCAGCTATTCATGAGGGCGCAACTCCCTTAGGAGAGTCATCAGTTGAAGGGGTTAGACTTGGACATTGGGCTTGAAACATCTGGAGGAGGTTCCCACTGCCCTGATCTATCATTGGGTCGAGTTTGAGCTCATTTGGAGCATCTTGTCATCAAGGACGAATTTCTTGAGGGTTTCAGTCTTCAGTTGGAGCGTGGCACTCTTCAGCTAGAGGGTTTGACACCTAGATCTGTTGGGTATTGGTATTCATCGCTTCTTCAGCCTTTGGAGGCTTATTTTGTATCGGCAGAGAATTTTGTAGCAGATCATATCTATTGATTGTACGATCATTTGAGGTTTATTCCGGATCAACCATCTATTGTATTGATTCTGCATAATAAAAAGGTCAGATCTTGTTTGTGCTTCCATATCTTGATTGTGTTAATTCTTCATGTGTTGGATGAATCTTGTATGCACTTAATAACTCCATAAACACCTACATAACAATAAATCAGTAGTAGTTAGTGATACTAAGTGAAAAAATTGGCTTGGGATCATTACATAGTGACTGTGTGTCACTAGTTAGTAGTTGTGTGCTACTAGGAGTGGTTGTGTACCACTGGGTAGTAGTTGTGTACTATTATGGATAGACACCATTGTGTTCTATTGGATGGAATTGTTCTGATTTCCATGGACACTATCACTAGTGTTGGAGATGATTACCAGCTATATGGATAGTCAGTATGTTGATGGATAGACATTTCCCCTATGGAAAATGGTCCAGGAACAGTTATTCTTCTAGGACATATGTCCAGATTAGAAGAATAATTCATGTATCACTCTGTGAAGTGAGTGATTTATTTAGCATCATGCATGATTACTCAAATGGAGTATGGATTCGAGAGATGATGTAGTTGATGCTATCAGATGATACTGATAATGATGATGTTGCTCGTGAGTTGATCTATGTGATCATGAGATAGCATGTGTGGCTATGATGATGCTACCGGTTGAATGGTTTGTTTGTGCTCAATACCATTACCTTTAATACCTCCCTATCTAGGAGGGAGTGTTGATATTATGCTAGCTCTGGGAGGTATTAACCTTCATGTGTAACCTTTGACAAGACTAGAATATTGTGGGAAGCAAGAGAAACCCTAAAATGTTGGATAATAACTCTAGGAGACAAGTCGTCTCAAGAGAATATTTAATATTGAGTTATTAACCTCTAGAAAGAGAAGTTGACCCAGACAAGAGAGATAGAGTAGTATAAATAGAGGTCTCTAGAGCTCATTTTTCATACATACTCTCACAATTGCATAAGACCAGTGGTGTGCAAGTTTGGAGAGGAACTGTAGCTACAGTTGCAACTACTACAACTAGCATTTCGGTTTTGGCTTGGAGTTTCTCTTGGTTATGGTTTGGACTTTCTTCTTGGCCTTTGGTTATTATTTCTTGGTGCGTTAGCCTTTGAGAAAGGTGTGCTACCTTGGTTGTCTATTGGATTGCTTCCAGAATTATTTTGTCTGTCAAGGTTAAGGTGCTCGGGGGTGGCCTTTATGCCTATGGTTGGGTGACAATATCGCTATATTAGCTACGGTGAAACGAGCACACCTATTTTTATAATAGGATAATCAAGTACTACTCCATGAAACAATTTTTAATGTAGAACATATGCCTCCCTCCTTGCATGAGTACTTATGCTAATGCATATCCACTAGCATCAGTCTCTAGCTCAAAAGGTCATTGTAAATTTGGCATGGCTAATTTTGGAGCATCGTTGATTTTCTTCTTCAAGTCTTCAAATTATTTGTGTTGTGTCTTACACCAATGAAAGCTCTTTCCTTTGGTTGTCATTACATGCAATGGCATTGCAACTGTAGAGAAGTTTACAATGAATTTCCTCAAATATTGAGTTGCTCCCATGAAACTCTTGACCTTTGTCACATTAGTGGGAATAGGCCACTGGGTGATGGTTGCAATCTTCTCTGGATCTACCCTCAATTCTCCTCCTCCGATCATGTGCCCAAGGTATATCAAGGAGGTCTTTCCAAACTCACATTTATTCAAGTTGGCAATAAATTGAGTTTTCCTCTAGGTCTCTAATACATGTGTCACAAGTGAGAGGTGATCTTGCCAAGTGTTACTAAATATTAGTATGTCATCTAGATATATTATTAAAAAGAGTAAATGAAGGGATGTATCACATCATTCATTAGTCTCATAAATGTTGCAAGTGCATTGCATAATCTAAAAGGAATTACTAACCACTCGTACAAACCTTGTCTTATTTTGAATGTTTCCTTCCACACATCTTCTGCTTTCATCCTCACTTGGTGGTAACCTGATTTGAGGTCCAACTTAGTAAATAATTTGGCTTGATGTAGTTGATCCAACAAGTCATCAATCCTTGGCAAAGGATATTTAGTCTTGATGGTGATCTTATTCATAGCATGGTAGTCAATGCACGTTCTCTAGCTTCTGTCTTTTTTTGGCGCCATAGTGATGGGTGAACCACATAGTGATGTATTGGGTCCGATGACTCCCTGCTCTAACAATTGTTGCAACTACTTCTTTACTTCATCTTCTTCGATGATGGACTTACTATACATCCCATTTTTAGGAAGTGGTGACTCTGAAAACAACTTAATCTTGTATTCAACCTTTCTCTTGGGTGGAAGTCCCTGAGGCTCTTGAAACACTTCCTTGTAGGATTAAATCAATTGTTGTATTTGTTAATGTTGCTCATCACTATATCCTTCCAAGGATGCCTTCATCTCCAACTTGTTTCCTTCTCCTTGTTCCTTTCCTTCTCTTAGAAATAGCAAGACAAACTTCTTTATATTGCCAATGATTCTTCTTTCCTGGTGAGCACTAATCAAAGAGAGCTTAGCTTTGTCCTAGTGTGAATTTATGGCATAATATTTTTCATCCTTGACTAGCCTATACTAGTTCTCTCTTCTTCTGAAAATTGCATCCATCATGTAAAAATATGGACTTCCCAAGATGACTCCATATATGTCTAGAGGAACCACATCTGCAACTACTTCATCAGCAAAGTTCTATTGATGGAAAACTTAAATTTTCACTCCTTGCTCACTTTCAATTCCACATGTTTCCTTACCCAGCCTAGCGGGTATGGATGTGGATGATCTTGAGTCTCCATTCCAAGCCTTTCAACACGTTGCACAAATATCAAGTTGGATAGTGAACCATGATCGAACAAACAATCCACCTTGCTTTGTTTCATGTGGATTTTAATGTAGAAAAGTTCAGTTATCACCTTCTCCTCCTTATAACTACAACCAACTAATGCCACATCTTTCTGGAGATTAGTTCAGTTAATCTTCCCTTCTAGTTCTAATGTGCTATCCACCTGTTCCTCACCATACACTAATATCAATGCTTTCTTCTTCCTTTTCTGAAAATATTTGGGGCATTCCTCAGGGTGTAATTTCCAACATTTCTCCTCAGTGTGTCTCTTTTTATCACATCCTTTACATTATTGGATGAAAGGTGTTTCTTCTTGTATTGTGGCCACAATATTCTTCTCATTCCACTTCTTTTTTTTCCTCTCTCTTTGTTTCTCTTGTAGTTCTACTTGCTTGTGAGCACCTATTTGTTGCTTTTGCTTGTCTCCCTCAAGGTATTGTGCTTGAATATTGGCCTCATCAATTTTCTTCAGTCTAAATAACATCAGTTGCCTACGAATCTGAGGTAACAATGCCCCCAAATAATTGACTAACATGTATGGACTTTTGAGAGATACTCCCATTTGTATTGCTCTCTTATTGAACTCTGTCGTGAACTCCAACACTATTTGTGCTTACCTCTACATGAAGTAGTGTCATACTATTTGTTGGTGTTCCTCATATCCTATTGGATAAAACTGAGATTCGATCGTGTCCTTGAACACCTCCTAATTAGTCAACGGTGGGTCATTTCCTAGTGCTCTTGTTACTGCATCACTCTCCCACCATGTCAAAGCATGGCCTTCAAGCTTCAACCGATAAAAATCAATCTCAAGCTTCAACTGATAAAAATCAATCGTTTGTTTCCCAATTATTTCATGTACGTTGAAGTATACTTCCATATATTGTAGCCATTGGTTCATTCTGATAGCTTCCACTTCCCAAGCATAAGGCTTGATGTCCACCTTAGCCTCCACATAAAAAATTACTTGTGTTTTGCTATAATTGCACTCTCCCATCTCTGGCTTGGTCTTATGCTCTGTCTTTGGATTATTTTATTCCTTCTTGGGGCCTTCATGACAAGCCTCTATTCTGGTGTTTCCTTGTCCTTTGTTGCCAATAGTTGTGACACCAATGATGCCAATGTGGCCAAACTCTGGTCAAATCAATCCAAACTGACCCTGGTGTCTTCTTCCTCTTTTCCTTCTTAATGTTCTCCTGACATTCTTGATGCTCTACTTCATTCTAGCCCTGACAACAACTCTTGTCCACTTCTTTTGTAATCACTACGGTTACTTACCATACATGTCTCACTAAATGCATTTGAACTTATGCTCTGATACCATCTGACCCATAAATGAAAGGCTTATAGCCTATCTGTCTCACCAACACATAACCCTTTTGCTGCAACTTTAATTTTATGCTCTCTTTTGAAAACTGAAACGAATTGACCAGAAAAGTATAGTCGACCACATGAAGAGGAAGTTGACTACCCAATAGTCAAGCCAGAAAATTGAGTCAAAAGAGGGAAAGTTGAGTTGGAAGAGTGATTGGGAAGAAGGCAAGTTGAGTCGACCAAAGTTGGGTCAACTAAGGGAGTCGAATCGACCGAAAGAAAACCCCAGTCAAAGTATGGGAATATTTCAGTCAACCAGAAGTGGACATCAATCGATTGGGAAGAATAAGTCAACGAAATGGAAAGCTCGGTCAAAATGAGTTGACTTGGGATTAAAACAAATAATTAAAAGGAGGATTCAGTGGCTGACCATGAAGGGAAAACCTATTCCAGTCGGATTTGATGACCAACAAATAAGAAAAATGTTTGGAGGCTGGATTCGACAACCAATTATGTAGGAAAATGCTTTGGGGTGATTTTTGGTAACTCGCGGTGCCAGAAAATTCCCAAGGACAATTTTGGTAACCCTACGTCAACTAAAAACGTCTTGAACTTGAATTGGATCTTCCACATCAAAGAAAAATGTCTTGGTGCTTAGTAAACGTTCAGGAAACATTGAATTATGAGGAATGGTATTTTTATGACTGATGGGCGAATGAAAACGCTTCAACAAAGTCGAGAATGGGCAATGCGACCTATGGACCAAGTAGAAACACTAACTAGAAGAAAATACGACTTTGGAAAAGAGAGAAAACTTCCAACGACTCTGTTATCTCCTCAAATAAATTGGTAGATTTTTTGCTTTTTGAGGTGATAGGTTGTGATCTAAATTTTATTTCTAAATTTTTGTAAGTAGGTTAGAGAGTCTGTATTTTGAAAACAAACTCAAAAGAAATTTTGATTTTGGTTCGGTGAAGAAAAATTCAAAATATCAGGTTTCAGTGGTTTAGGTGAGCCTCCAATGTGCTCATTAACCACCAAAAGTCTTTGTTCAAGGCAGTTAAGGGGTCGAAGCAAGAAGGTGAGTAACCACCGAAAGTGTTTCAACGGAAAAAATGGAAAGCCCTCGCTTTCGCACGAGCCAACTGTCAAGTTGGCACAATGATTAAAAACACAACCTCCGAAAGCTCGCCATGGGGGAGGGTATGCACGTTCGTGGTGTCTATCCGAAAGGTTTGAAGCCTATGTGTCTTATCAACCGCATTGGTCATTTCAAATCCATACACGGCGGTGATTTACATGTATGATTGCACAGAGCTACCCTCCATTTCAGTTGCAAGTACACTAGCCATCATGATCTAGTTATTCCATCATTTGAAACCTCGATGAGTCATTATGAATCCCGGAGATTGCTGAAGATAACCATAAGCTCACGATTTCATCAGTAAATCGTATTTTCAAGAATCTCGATCCCGCTTTCTCTGGTGATTGTCAAAGTGTCATTAAGTCCAGCAAGCATTCTCGAGTCAAGTAAGCCTGGTCGGGTTATCAGGTAAGCTCATAATCTATTCTCTTTCAGTTTCAGAAATACAAATGCCACCGAAAATCTAAAGTTTCGGCATATTCTCAGTCAAACGGTCGTCCGAAACTGGGTTAGTTTTCTGAACTCGGTTTGTGTCACCCTGTTCCACCGGTTTTTTATGAATGATATTCACTGTCTGCCTAATTTCTAGAGTCATTGTCTCCCGAACATCCAGCTTCCCATAATCACAGGCACACTGAACATTGACCCATGTTGAAAGCAGGGCCGACTTTGAGATCTGAGGTAGATGGAGTTTGGTTTTTAGAAGCTCACCCAAATGTGGCTGAATTTTTCAAAAAGACTGGAGTTTTTGCATACTGTGAGAAATTAACCAAATTTCACCAACAGGTGGCCGAATCATTTGCTAGTTTTTATGATTGAAGGACGGCTAAAGTTGGCAAGGAGGAAATTATCATTGATGAAGCAGCCATTGCTGAGTACATGGGTTTAACCAGGTCGGGAGACTGTTGGTTCAAGACTACCACACCATCAAACATCGAATTCAGGTCATATTTGTTACCAGTGCATAAAGCTTTGACCTGGAAGAAGGATATTCCCATGTCTTATTTAGAACCAAAGTGGCAGTCCCTGTTGAAGGCAATTTTGGTGTACATTACTTGTGAGGGGTGCTACAACAAGGTAATGTTTTACCATTTTAAACTTCTGAATCATTTCACAGGCAGAGAGCCTATAAACCTACCTTACTTCTTTCACAAAACCCTTACGAAGATGGAAAGACAAGTGACATCCCAGCCTACTAAGGTTATCAGTAGATTATCACATTAAGGGCTAATTACTCTTCTTGTGAGAGAAGCTCTGCAGAGGAAACAAATTGAGTGGGGTTTCTTTTTGTTTTGGAATGAATTTCAAACAGAAAGACCACCAGAGGCAGAAACTAAGAAAGCCAGGGGCAGAAAAACTCCTACTCCCAAGAGCAGTCACAGGAAAAGGAAAGGAATCTCAATACCAAGAGATCCCATAAAATTATCCCCTAGCAAGAAGGAAGGAATCAAGAGGAAATTACAGTTTGAAGGTAAACAGTCTAAAAACCCTGCCACAGGTAAAAACCTTCTAAATCTACCTTACAGTGATTCAGAATCAGACCCAGAGGTGGCAGAGACACAGGATAACATGCAGACTGATCAGGGTGCAGATTTTCGTTCAAATCTACCTTCACCAAGTCCTCTAGAGGCCCATAGGCAACCAGAAGCAGAAGCCTCCTCAAGCATGCCTAAAATAGCTAGGAAACAGAAAATCAACAAGCTCCTGCAACAGGTTTATGAAATGGAAGTCCTAGAAAGGGTGATCAAAAAAGACAACACAGACCTCACTGACAGAAATGAAGAATTGTTCAAAATGAATCAAACCCTCAAGGAGAAGCATGATAAAATTAAAGATAGAAATAGGGTATTGATCAGAGAAAACATGAAGCTATATAGACAGCTCAGGATCCTGAGGTTGAAGTTAAAACAGTTTCAATCACCAACAGAGGAACAGACTGGATTGGAAACTTTGGCTAATTTAGCCACAACGATGATGGACACACCAGAACACCCCATACAGCCAGTAGAAGTTCATAGGTCTGCAAGAACAAGGGTTGCCTCATCTAAGAAACCCTGAGCATCAAAAAAGGGATCCAAGATGAGCATTTTTGCAAATTTTGAAATTTTCTCAAAGATGCAGTTTCGGTGGTTTAGGCGAATAGGACGACTGTTCATTAACCACCGAAAGCTGCGCTTTCGGTAGTTGATCCACCTAGAAGCTTTCCAAGTTAACCACCGAAAACCTGTCATGTTCAGAATAATCAAGTTTTTGCACAGATCAAGGTTTTTTGAGTTGAAAAGGTTTGAAATATTTTCTAATGAACATCTGATGAATTATCAAGACAAAGCCAACAGTTATTTTTGACAGATTGTTGAAAGAAGAGGTGTTCTAAAGGTTTTTGATGTCTTTAGACAAGACAAGAAATCTGGACATTTTGCCATCTCAACAGTTTTGAATTTGCCTCTCTTGGAGAGTCATCATTTAGCCTTGAGAGGCTATCCTGCACTTCACCAACAATCAAGAAGAGAGAAAGACCATGAAATCTGGGATGGACCTCATTTTTGGGGATCATCCCACATATTTTGAAACTGAATTTTGAGTTACTATCTTTAGTATATTTAATCCTTGTTTTCAGGATCTCAGAATTACTTTGTAAATCTATAAAGCTTAGGATAGAAGATGAACCAAGGGTTCGATGTTGGGTTCTATATGCTGCTACTGTAAAAGAGACTTGTTCTTAATATATGAAACATTGCAAGCTTCCTTCATTTGTGTTGTCAGACTTTTTCTTTTCTGTTCTCTGATATATTATGAGTGAATGATTTATTTATTAGCACTTATTCAATCTACATGTGACTGTCATCTCACTAACTGATTGATTAAGTTAAGAATCATAAGTTATTTCCTTTGTTCTTAAACCCATTGTTCTTGTTTTATATGAGTATAATCTGGTTCAATAACTATTTTCTCTTCTATTTAATCAACCCTTGTCTGATTGCATTCCTAGTGTTAGAACCCTATATAATAGGGGATCAGTGTTCTGAATAATATTTATTTTTTCCAAGCACATGTATTCACTCACGACGCTTGGCGAAGGCGGCGAAAAGCGCACGACACTGTCCAAGCATAAGATAAGTGCTTGCGCGCAAGTTTCAAAGTGAGTTCTGATGCATTTTTAAGCTAAAAATAGTAAATTGGTTCGAATGGAGAAAAAAAATTTGGTGGGTCAAATATAAGGTTGGGTTTACTCGCCAAAATTGGGTTTTTATAACTTATTTTGGTGAATTAAGCAAAAAGTGGCCCCCTTCGGCCTTATGTAGAAATTTTATGAAAAAGTTAAAAAAAAATTATTGTCCAAAATTTTAGATAAGCCGAGGGCCAATCTCCACGCATTCACCACCAAGAGCACAAGCCAAAGTCAGCACAAACACCAAACCCCAACGCCCAAGCCTCGGTCTCGGGTTCACTTCATCGAATGCATATTGCAAACACGCCAATACATAAAGCTTTTAAAATCCCTTCTCCACGCGAATGTGGGATACTGCACGAAAAATCAATATATATATATATATATATATATATATATATATATATATATATATATATATATATATATATATATATATATATATATATAAACACAGCGACAGGTGTTGAACCAGCAGCGTTTAAAACCCTCCACCAGGTGTTTGAAACTGGTTTCAAGGTGTCGATTGCAGCTCCACGCAACCTATCAACAACAACGCAATACACAAGACATGAGTCCAGCTGAGATTGCTACCGAAGAGGCAACAAGGGAACAAAAGGAACTTCCTGAAATAATATCTCTTGATGGATATATAGGTCCAGGAGAACAAAAATTGGTAAATGTCGTATGAGGAGGCCATTTACAGTTGTTGAGGTCAAGGTTTTTGTACAAGCAGTTGAAAAGTTTGGAACTGGAAGGATAAATGGAAAACGCTTGTACACACTGCAACAATTGCTCTACACCAGCGTAGGGAAGAACCTGTTCCTTTGGCATTGTTGGATAGGGTTATTCGTGCACATTCTATTGAAAAAAACAACGGTCAATGAGACACATACAGATGTGAGTAAGAAAGCTCATGATAGCATCTCACAGCATGAATCATTCACTATTGATCCATATACTATATGAGAGGTAGATAGGAATCCTGAAACAAAAACAAACTCTCTGTCTTCGCTGATGAAAATATGGAAGAGAAATGTGTGGTTGAAGAAGAAATGTGCTCGCTGATGCTAAACCTCATTTTAAATTTGAAATCCTCTACTGGTAATGATCAGATCAGTCTATGAACAGGGCAGGTCAAAGTGTTTTACCCAATGGGCAGGGTTGGGAAACCTCGGTTATCATTATCATGCTTTTCATCAAAAGTTTTAGCTGAAGTGAATGCATTTTTGAAATTACAAGCCAATACCAAAGAATGCCAATGATGTCGATAAACATGGCTTGTGTTTTGAAGAAAAAGGAGTAAATTCAACCTCCCCAGGGCAGACTGAGGACATCAGTGCTTTTAAGGATGCAATTCTAAGGCTTGTTTCTATGAACGGAGGAAAGTTACCCCTTGGCCATCTTGCATCTTATTATGAGAGGGCCTTCAAAAAAAAGACTGTGTCTGGTAAAATATGGTTATCGTAAGTTACAGTCAATGATTCAAGAGATGGGGGATCCATGTATGGAAGGGGATGGTCAGAAAAAGTATGTGTATATTAAAATTGCAGATACTTTGAATATTTCCATAAACACAAACGAAAATAAGAGGAAAAGAGAAAATAGTTAGAGAGACTATTCAGACTGAGATGTGTTTATCTGCATGCAAACCAAACCGAGGATTATAGGATGGATGGCAATCTGGTTAGTTGGATTGATAGGTCGGATGCCAAGAGTGGAGGAACAGATGCTAGAGTTGGAGCCGAAATTCAGTTGTGACGAACTTTAGCAACATTATTTCAAAGCTCGAATAATCAGTTTTTAACTTGACAGCAGATGTTTGTAAAGATGGTAAAATAGCTCATGTGATATATGATTTTCCATTTTATTCCTACTCTGGTTAAGCTGCGGAACAGTTAGGCGACTTAAGTGCAGACACACAGGTGGCTTATTGACTCCAAATCTAAGCAAAATAAGGCTGGCAGTGTCTTCAGAATCCGAGGCAGCAGCTACGGGAGGTGGCAGAAGTTTCCCATTTTTCAGGCAGCGGTTAGATGACTGAAACATGTGGCAAACAGGGAACCCGACTTCAACACTCTCATCCACATATTTAGGGAACAATTATACAGGTGGCAGAGCAATCCCAGGCTCAAGAGGAAAACGCGACAATTGGCAAATGACAGTTTCCAGCCAGTCTCCAACAAAACCTCCAGCATTCAGTCTATTCGCCAGTGAATTTTAAACCTCCTCCAATATGCCAAATGTCAAGGTAGTTGTTACAATTGTAAACCTCCCTTTAGTTTACTGATCGATTCGTTTTAGATGGAAATTGACATGTGTAGATTTTGGCAACTGTTTTCTATTTTCAGAAAACAGAGTCATGGACTCGGGTCTTGGAGGACAGTTAGAGATTTGTGTATCTATACACTTGTAAAAGATAGAATAGGGGTTCGACTGGGATGGAGGACGAGAGGGTCCTAGCAGTGAAGCATTTTTTATTGCTGGCTCGACCTGTGTGAGAGGTCCAGCCCTGTAATTCTCATTTTCTTTGTTGGATGAGGGTTGTGTTTTAGCCAGAGAACTCCTATGTAATTTTTAATGATATATCAGTGATGTGCCTGCTTCTTTTACAGGATTCTTGTGTGGTGATATTGGTGGAGTTTCTCCCTGTTAAAATGTTTTCTTGTTATCTTTCATTTTGTTTTCAGTTCTTATTATCAGAAGGAGAGTAGTAGAAGCAGAATTTATCAGCAAATACTCTGTTTCTCAGCTTCTGATAATCTTTATGTTGATCTTCTAAAAGGCTAGTTTAGGAATTCTTAAATGCTCCTTTGCCTGTCTTTTCCCTCACCTATTCCTTCCTCAAACCAACACCATCAACACTTAATTCGATCCAATATTGCTGCTACCTTGCCCTGTGAAAGAGCTTTGTCCATATCTGAGATTGAATCACATTGTTTAAAGTGCAGACCCCATTTGCCCAATGGCCCTCCTTGTTGTCCCAAACTAACCATCTCAAAATCAAAAACTCTATATTTTCCTTGCTTTTATAGCTAGCCTAACATCAGTACTATTGCAAACAAAGTTAAATCTAAAAGAGAGATCCCTCTCTGAGTCTTGGAGGGCTAGATCCAAGACTCGAAGCGGTTTGAAGTTACCTCTGTGATTTCCTCAGCAGCCTTAGGCAAATTACAGAGTGCTAACACCTAGAAGGCCTTGTGATATTTGATATTTCTAGATAGTCTTAAAGACATAGTCCAGTCCCTAGATATTCATCTTGAGCCAAAAAAAACATCCATTATTAAGAAAATAGTTCCCAAAAAGAGTGAGTTACTAGGCATCTCCGACTTACAGCCTAGGAGAGTTTCCTGGAGTGATAACAAATTGGTGTCGTTGCTGGGGAATGGAGGATGAAGCAAGCTTCCCTGGGAGACGACACAGTTTCAGCTTTTGATGATAGACAAAGGCTGAGCATTATATTGGTTGTAAACATCTATATGGTGACTCCACGTTCAAAGACTCCACTGGGGAGGATCCTGTTGATAAAAGATGAAGAGGCTCAGATCAAAATCCAGGTATCAGTTCATTGGTTTGCTTCATGAACTGTTGTTGTTCTTCATTACCTCTTTCATTCTTTTCCCTTCGCGTGTAAAGAGAATTATTTTCTATTTTGTATATTCAGAAAATCATCATCCTTCTTGTATATATTCATCTTTAGAAGAGGAAATCATGTAGCCCTGCATTATAGATGTAGATTCGGTGGCTTTACCTCAGCTCATTCACAAAGATGACCACTGTATTTCTTTTCCTTTAGAATCTGATCAGCCATGTGACCTTGAAAAGATAGAAATTGTTTCAGATCCTGTCCAGATCTCAGCCCCTCTTGTCATATTTTTTGAACCTTGTCATGAACTCATTAACTCTCATGATCATCCCACAGCTTTTCAAGTTAAGATCCGGATGAAGATGTTCAAACCTTTAAAGCTACCCCTTCTTCTTCATCCTTATCCTGATGACTGTTATGAATATCTCCCTTGGTTTTCTGGAGAGAATCAAGCTTCAGCTGAGAGACACATGGAATGCTTTTTGGATTTTGTTGATCATTTTCAGCTTGCTCATGAAGACGTGATCATGAGATTTTTCTCAAAGTCTCTGATCAAAGATGCTGCTACATGGTTCAAAAGTCTAAGAACTGATTCAATTGGCTCTTGGATTGAGTTCTCTAATGCTTTCCTGAAGTATTGGGGCAATTACAAATCTTTAGATTCATACTTTGCTGATTTCTATGCTTTGAAACGAGAGCAGGATGAAGCCTTGCCTATTTTCAATAGAAGGTTTTACCATGTTTATTATGACATCCCATTGGAGATTCAGCCTACTGACATTGCTGCCATGGTATATTATCTTATGGCTCAGCATAATGAACTTTTCCTTCTCTTGCTAGAAAGGAAGTCTTCATCATTAGGGAACTTGTTTGAAGACACTCAAGAGGTGGAGGAGAATATTCGTACTTCCAGGAGGATCCGACAGCTAGTTGACTTTGACAATCTGCTTGCACATGAGAAAAAACAATGTCAGTATGGTTCAGATTTCGAGCAGGGAGGTAATGAGTATGAAGCAGATTTAGAACAACAGAAAGCATACGAGCTTATTTCAGATTCGGATCTGAATTTGTCAACATTGGTAGAATATTCTAGAGACAGGTATGCTTGTGAAGCTTATGATCAATTTGTAAATCGGGAAGAGCCTATGGTGACTGATGATTGCATAATAAATTATATGTTCCCAGCTGAGCCTAATCCATGTGATGGAAATCATGTTTTGTTATCCTCTTGTCAGCATTATTTTGATAATGAAATTGTAGTTTTTGATGATCATGAGTTGATCTCAAAAGGACAAGAAGATGATCATTCTTCTTGTAGAGGAACAGTCATGGCTGAGAAAGAGGTTATCATGGACATGCAACTTTTTCCTGAGAAGCAGCATGTTTCTTATTTTCTTTTCAAGGATCTAGAAGCAGTTTTCATGGATCTATACTTTTCAGAAAACCTGAAGAGTTCAGATTTCCTTAGTTTGCAAATGTTCATGGGCGACAGTTTCGGATCTGTGACAAATGATAAGGGCAGCCATCAACTTTCAGATGTGCAGACACAGGGGAATTGCAACAAATATGGAGAAGAAGGTGAGGAGATGAAAAGTCCAGATCAGCAGTCCATCCTACATGCTTCTCCGGCAAGGGTCGAGTAGCCTACATTCAACAATGAGATCAGTAAAGGTAGCTTTCAACGTCATTTCAATTTACAGTTAGATCAGCAGCTCAAAGAGGTATTGTTTTATGATTTTGAAGACCCTATTGATGACTTTTTGGATTCTATCAGCATCATAGATGTTAAGATATTTCTGTCAGAAGGAGATTGTCTTAATCATTTTCTCAAACCTCTTTTCTGTATGATATGGCCTTCATTACTTTTTGGCTCAAGATCTATCATGGTGACTGTAAATCAGTTTCTGACATGGCTTCATTGGAAGCATGATTTCACTTAACAAATGGCAGAGTTGGTTAGAGTAGGAGTAGGAAATAAGCTCGTTGCTCGAGCATTTCTTTCTTCTAGTTTGAAGCAGAAATAATATTTAACTTGGTTGAATAAAGGCGGGTTTTGAAGGTTTACAGAAGATCAGTTGCACAGAGTTTGAGAATTTTCAGAGATTGGTTTTACAGGCTAATTGACTCCATGCCCAATGGAACACTAGAGTTTAAAGTTATGTTTGAGCTTTCATCAGGAAAGGTATTGATTCTATGGTTCTTGAAACCTCACAGGGAGGTGTTCATCCCCAATAGGAGCCAGTGTTATCTCCTCAAATAAATTGGTGGATTTTTTGCTTTTTAAGGTGATAGGTTGTGATCTAAATTTTATTTCTAAATTTTTGTAAGTAGGTTAGAGAGTCTGTATTTTGAAAACAAGCTCAAAAGAAATTTTGATTTTGGTTCGGTCAAGAAAAAGTCAAAATATCAGGTTTCGGTGGTTTAGGCGAGCCTCCAATGTGCTCATTAACCACCGAAAGTATTTGTTCTCGGCAATTAAGGGGTCGAAGCAAGAAGGCGAGTAACCACCGAAAGTGTTTCAATGGAAAAAATGGAAAGCCCGCGCTTTCGCATGAGCCAACTGTCAATTTGGCGTAATGATTAAAAACACAACCGCCGAAAGCTCGCCATGGGGGAGGGTATGCACGTTCGTGGTGTCTATCCGAAAGGTTTGAAGCCTATGTGTCTTATCAACCACATTGGTCATTTCAAATCCATACACGGCGGTGATTTGCATGTATGATTGCACGGAGCTACCCTCCATTTCAGTTGCAAGTACACTAGCCATCATGATCTAGTTATTCCTTCATTTGAAACCTCGATGAGTCATTATGAATCCTGGATATTGCTGAAGATAACCATGAGCTCGCGATTTCATCAGTAAATCGTATTTTCAAGAATCCTGATCCCGCTTTCTCTGGTGATTGTCAAAGTTTCATTAAGTCCAGCAAGCACTCTCGAGTCAAGTAAGCCTGGTCAGGTTATCAGGTAAGCTCAGAATCTATTCTCTTTCAGTTTCAGAAATACAAATGCCACCGAAAATCTAAAGTTTCGGCATATTCTCAGTCAAACGGTCGTCTGAAACTGGGTTAGTTTTCCGAACTCGGTTTGTGTCACCCTGTTCCACCGGTTTTTTATGAATGATATTCACTGTCTGCCTAATTTCTAGATTCATTGTCTCCCGAACATCCAACTTCCCATAATCACAGGCACACTGAACATTGACCCATGTCGAAAGCAGGGCCGACTTTGATATCTGAGGTAGATGGAGTTTGGTTTTTAGAAGCTCACCTAGAGGTGGCCGATTTTTTCAAACAGACTGGATTTTTTGCATACTGTGAGAAATTAACCAAATTTCACCAACAGGTGGTTGAATCGTTTGCTAGTTCCTATGATGGAAGGACGGCTAAAGTTGGCAAGGAGGAAATTATCATTGATAAAGCAGCCATTGCTGAGTACACAGGTTTACCCAGGTCGAGAGACTGTTGGTTCAATACTACCACACCATCAAACATCGAATTCAGGTCATATTTGTTACCAGTGCATAAAGCTTTGACCTGGAAGAAGGATATTCCCATGTCTTATTTAGAACCAAAGTGGCAGTCCCTGTTGAAGGCAATTTTGGTGTACATTACTTGTGAGGGGCGCTACAACAGGGTAATGTTTTACCATTTTAAACTTCTGAATCATTTCACAGGCAGAGAGCCTATAAACCTGCCTTACTTCTTTCACAAAACCTTCACGAAGATGGAAAGACAAGTGAAAACCCAGCCTGCTAAGGTTATCAGCAGATTATCACATCAAGGGCTAATTACTCTTCTTGTGAGAGAAGCTCTGCATAGGAAACAAATTGAGTTGGGTTTCTTTTTGTTTTGGAATGAATTTCAAAAAGAAAGACCACCAGAGGCAGAAACTAAGAAAGCCAGGGGCAGAAAAACTCCTACTCCCAAGAGCAGTCACAGGAAAAGGAAAGGAATCTCAATACCAAGAGATCCCATAAAATCATCTCCTAGCAAGAAGGAAGGAGTCAAGAGGAAATTACAGTTTGAAGGTAAACAGTCTAAAAACCCTACCACAGGAAAAAACCTTCTAAATCTACCTTACAGTGATTCAGAATCAGACCCAGAGGTGGCAGAGACATAGGATAACATGCAGACTGATCAGGGTGAAGATTTTTGTTCAAATATACCTTCACCAAGTCCTCCAGAGGCCCATAGGCAACCAGAAGCAGAAGCCTCCTCAAGCAGGCCTAAAATAGCTAGGAAACAGAAAATCAACAAGCTCCTGCAACAGGTTTATGAAATGGAAGTCCTAGAAAGGGTGATCAAAAAAGCCAACACAGACCTCACTGACAGAAATGAAGAATTGTTCAAAATGAATCAAACCCTCAAGGAGAAGCATGATAAAATTAAAGATAGAAACAGGGTATTGATCAGAGAAAACATGAAGCCCTATAGACAGCTCAGGATCCTGAGGTTGAAGTTAAAACAGTTTCAATCACTAGCAGAGGAACAGACTGGATTGGAAACTTTGGCTAATTTAGCCACAACTATGATGGACACACCAGAACACCCCATACAGCCAGTAGAAGTTCGCAGGTCTGCAAGAACAAGGGCTGACTCATCTAAGAAACCCTAAGCATCAAAAAAGGGATCAAAGATGAGCATTTTTGCAAATTTTGAAATTTTCTCAAAGATGTAGTTTTGGTGGTTTAGGCGAACAGGACGACTGTTCATTAACCACCAAAAGCTGTGCTTTTGGTAGTTGATCCACCCAGAAGCTTTCCAAGTTAACCACCGAAAGCCTGTCATGTTCAGAATAATCAAGTTTTTGCACAGATCAAGGTTTTTTGAGTTGAAAAGGATTGAAATCTTTTCTAATGAACATCTGATGAATTATCAAGACAAAGCCAACAGTTATTTTTGACAGATTGTTGAAAGAAGAGGTGTTCTAAAGGTTTTTGATGTCTTTAGACAAGACAAGAAATATGGACATTTTTGCCATCTCAACAGATTCGAATTTTCCTCTCTTGGAGAGTCATCATTTAGCCTTGGGAGGCTATCCTGCACTTCACCAACAATCAAGAAGAGAGAAAGACCATGAAATATGGGATGGACCTCATTTTTGGGGATCATCCCACATATTTTGCAACTGAATTTTGAGTTACTATCTTTAGTATATTTAATCCTTGTTTTCAGGATCTCAAAATTACTTTGTAAAGCTATAAAGCTTAGGATAGAAGATGAACCAAGGGTTCGATGTTGGGTTCTATATGTTGCTACTGTAAAAGAGACTTATTCTTAATATATGAAACCTTGCAAGCTTCCTTCATTTGTGTTGTCAGACTTTTTCTTTTCTGTTCTCTGATATCTTATGAGTGAATGATTTCTTTATTAGCGCTTATTCAATCTACATGTGACTGTCATCTCACTAACTGATTGATTAAGTTAAGAATCATAAGTTATTTCCTTAGTTCTTAAACCCATTGTGCTTGTTTTATATGAGTATAATCTGGTTAAATAACTATTTTCTCTTCTATTTAATCAACCCTTGTCTGATTGCATTCCTAGAAGGCCTTGTGATATTTGATATTTCTAGACAGTCTTAAAGACACAGTCCAGTCCCTAGATATTCATCTTGATCCAAAAAACACATCCATTATTAAGAAAATAGTTCCCAAAAAGAGTGAGTTACCAGGCATCTCCAACTTACAGCCTAGGAGAGTTTCCTGGAGTGATAACAGACTCTTCAAATGAAAATAGCAACATCTAAAAAAATAACAATGGATGAGAAACCAAGGTTGTCGATTCTCACTACTAAATGGATGTATGGGTGTGGATAAAGAGTTGTTGGACCGGTTCACTGACCAACGAAGATCATGTTAATACAAGACAAGCTCAAACCATAACTGACATTGATTTCTCTTTGTTAGATTGTATACAGGTAGCCATTAAATTACAATACACCCCATTAACCATTCAATAAATTATAATGTAGTCAATTTCATCCATTGATAATGAAATTTAAACACAACTAACACACACGCAACTCAAAATTTATCCTGGAAACCCAAACGAGAAAACAAACATTCTTTTGGCTTCGGCCAAGCTATTTATGATTCAACAACGGAAAAATTGCAGGCTCTTTATTATTCAGCAATGGGAAAATTACAGGCTCTCTGGTTCATCTCTATGATCCTCGGTGACATCTGGGCAGCCTATTTACATCATTCACAACCAAAGAACCCCTTTCTCATTGTGGGGATACATGATATAGAATGTTGAGTCGACTAGGAGGATAGTTGGAAGGTCGGGAATCCCCAATGCTTCAGCTTCTCTCCAGTCTGCTTCTCCTTATTTTGTTTGTTTGTTTGTCTTTTCTCCCACATGGAAAAGGTCTTATGAACGTCTCATTATTTCTTGTATACAATAAAACATTGCCCAACTTTACATACATTACATACAAAATTGGACATCGATCATGATGGTATAGGGCCCTTCACCCCAACAACTCGATCTCCTTCTCTATCCATAGCCTTAAACTTTGCATGTGATGATCATCTTAGAGCATGTGTCGATAGCCAATTGTTCTTGTCAGATCCAATTCAGATCACATGCCCATAGTTGTTGTTTCCACTGTTGACAAGGAGATAGGGCGCAACAAGCATTCATTATGATTGTCATTGACAACTTTTAGAATATCATGGGTGTTGGAATGAATAACATTATATCTATTAGGTTGGGGTTCCATTAAGAGGGTGCGAAAAAAGGAGACTAACCCATTCTCAATGTCTTGATGGGAGGTGATCTTGCTACCTTGCATTGATTTTAGTTGGGTGAAGCGATTGGCATGCTGAAGTTGAATCATTGATTTATCGAAGAATTTTGTGTTGCGCTCACCCTCTTTGAGCCAGTGAACTTTGGATTTCCGCCTCCATAAGATTTTTTCCCGACAACATCTTTCCTCTGTTTGGTTCATAAGTTGCTTTTCTTGGTAGGAGATATCTTCATATCGACCATGGAGTATGTCTTGCTACTACAAATCCGCCATCTGCTATTCCAACTGTTTTCGAGCTCTAAAAATCTTCCCAAAAACCTATTTGTTCCATGATTTAATATGTTGCCTTAAGAATTTAACATGTCGTTGGAAGAAATACATTAGAGATCCCTATACGATATCAGCTTCCAACCACCACCTTTGAATGTTCTCCTAAAATTATGAATGAGAGAACTAAAACTTTTCAAATCTAAAAGGGTGTTTAGGGGGAGCGTTATGGACATCAATATTGAGGCATATGGGCTAGTGATCGGAACCCGTCGCTAGAAGGATACTCACCTCCATTTGAAGCCCCAAAAGCATGAAAGACTCTTAAGTGAGAAATTTTTCCAACCGACAGGGCACCTTCTGAGTACCCCCTCCTTTTTTGTTCTAGGTAAAGTGACCATTAATGGTGTCAATGTCTACCAACTAGAGATCATGAATGAAAGAGTTAAAAGATTCGATGTCCGAGTCCAAACCTCATATTCATCCTTTCTTCTCAACTGGGGATGAGATAAAATTAAAATCCCCTCCTAAGATATAGAAATGGGATTTAATGAGACAGACAATAATTTGTAGGGAATGAAGGAAATCATATTTCTCGTTTAGATGTTGTGGTCCATATACATTGATAATGAAACCATTATTATCTAAATCTATAGGTCTGAATTAGGCTGATAGGCTTCTTGTAGTAGAATTTTTTTTTTCCAATATTACTATAGATGGGTTCCAGAGGACAACCAACCCCCCTATAGACCCTCTGGCATCTAAGGCAACAGATTGTCCTGTCTTCCAAACTCTTTGGAGAATAATGTTTAAAGTTGAGCTATAGGATTTTGTTTATTGTAACAAAAAAATATGTGATGTTTTTGTACTTACCTTATTTCATAAGAGCCTTTGCTTTCTCTTATCGTTTATACCTCAAATGTTCCAAGAGATAACTTTCAATGAAAACTAGGCAAGGGAGTGGGTTGGAAATAATCTATGATCAACACATTCCGACCTGAGTTTACCAAGATGTCCCCTATTCCCTAAAGCAATCACAGATTTGACTTCCTTCCTCTTCTCTTATCATCTCGAGGGTTCATTTTAGGCAGCTTCAATTTGTTGGTGTGGTCTCCTAAGAAAGATGATGTGACCTGCAATGGATTGGAGCCATTGGGCTCCTTTGTGTTTTTGCGGAGAGTGTGATAAACCCAATGGATGTGCTCCAATGAGATTGATTGTATGTCCTATCGATGGCATGCATCTATAATGCCTTGTAGATAAATGCCTTCCAGCTCTATATTGTTGGATCATGTTGTCATTGATGCCAAAGGAATGATGTCTTGTCATAGCATATTGATGTAGTGATTGATGGATCATGTATTGACCTTGATGTCAATAGATTGATGTCAAGAGGAGTCATAGTCATATGCATAGATGAAGATGGATCAATGAGGTGTCATTGATATATGATGCATAGTTGGATTGATGTAAAGATGACTCATTATTGTCTTGTCATGGTTGTACAAATGGATGAACTCCAAAGTGATCCCCTTATGGTGAAAGCCCTCACGGGAAGACACTTTGCGGTGAACTCCAAAGTTGTTATTGTCTTGTCATGGTTGTACAAATGGATGAAATCCAAAGTGGTCCCTTTATGGTGAAAACCCTCACCGGAAGACACTTTGCAATGAAATCCAAAGTGGTCCCCTTATGGTGAAAGCCCTTATGGGAAGACACTTTGTGGTTGAGTTATCCTAGAAGTATGGTTAGAGAAACCATGCTTAATTATGGAATAATGAGATGAATATCAGTGAATTTGTCAGTTAAATTATCCTAGATGGATAGTGTTTGTCAAGTCATTTCCGGTGGTATGTGGAACGTCACATAACTCCTCACGGTTTGAGAGTTATATCCTTACGAAGTTGAAGGACCCTCATATGTTGGCTTGAAGCCCCAAAAGGTCAAAGAAGTCAAAGTGCTTGCAAAGAAGAAATTATTTAAATAATAAAGTGAAGTGACAAAGTCAAAGAGGATTATTTAAAGTGAAGTGACAAATTCAATGAGGATTATTTAAATAATAAAGTGAAGTGACAAAGTCAAGGGGGATTATTTAAATAATAAAGTGAAGTGACAAAGTCAAAAAGGATTATTTAAATAATAAAGTGAAGTGACAAAATCAAAGAGGATTATTTAAATAATAAAGTGAAGTGACAAAGCCAAAGAGGATTATTTAAAGTGAACTGACAAAGTCAATGAGGATTATTTAAATAATAAAGTGAAGTGACAAAGTAAAAAATGATTATTTAAATAATAAAGTGAAGTGACAAAATCAAAGAGGATTATTTAAATAATAAAGTGAAGTGACAAAGTCAAGGAGGATTATTTAAATAATAAAGT
>ML785719.1:439079-481447 GCA_009831015.1 Picea engelmannii
GACTCTAGAGCACTTTTCGATGCTGAATCTTTTGTAGAAAACAAATATTACAACTTCTATTCCATTTCAAAATGAATATAGACAGCTTTCCACCTAAACTTCTTAACGCACACTCGCACGTTCTGAACTTGTTTCCTCCCAGAGTCAACTACTCTCGCACATTCTGAACTTGTTACGCCGAAAGGCGTATACCTATTGACAATGAGCACAATTAATCACCTTTTAATCTAAAATTCTAATCTGATGGCTAACAATTGAAGATGCTGGCATATTCTTAGTCGTCCTCCCAAATCAATGAATGTGATTTCCTCTTCATAACTTCCTTGTATTTTTAAATGCATCCGTTAACCTGTTTACCTTTTAACATTTACCTAATCATATTAAGAAATTACTGTAGCACTATATGAATGCCACGTTTAAATTATTAAACTTTGGATTTAGTAAGCTGGCTGGCTGTAGACGCTCGTTTTCTGGCTACGCGTTTCATTTTCTGGGTGTGCGTTTCATTTTCTGTCTGCACCTTTCATTTTCTGCGTAAACATGATTGGGTACCTGGCCAACGTTATATCTGTGTTGCAGGAGCAATATTACAGCCTAGCTGCCATGCGGAAGAGGAACCGCATCATCAGAGGAAAACAGATAAATGTGTTGTCGCTCATTATGATTTACTTCGTAGTTAGCCAATGCGCTGGAGTTTTTTTGTATGCAGTCGCTGGGCTGGAGGGTTGTTGTGGCGAGTGGATAGTGGCGAGCGTGGTGCATGTGACATTCCTTTGTGGGCTGCTGCGCTTGGTTATGTTTTGGGGCCTGCTGGTGCAGACCGAACTATAGTTTGTGTGTAAATGGTACTTCCCATAGATACTTCCCATCTGGAAAAAACTATAACAAGACCTTAAACAATATATAAATTCCAAATCGAATAAGAGAAAAGTATTAAGAGAGAAGCACAAAGCTAACAAACGTGGGTATTTCAGGTCAAGCCTCAACACTTGTTGTGTGTTTAAATATAACTTTCAAAACCCTCACAAAAACAGTAGTTTTCTGTTTAAATATAACTTTCAAAACCCTCACAAAAAGAGTAAGCTGGCCTGGACTGTATAACAAGGAGATACATCATGTTTTGTGTTTAAATATAACTTTCAAAACCCTCACAAAAACAGTAAGCTGGCTGTATAACAAGGAAATACATTCGTGTACATTGTATTGTTCACAGCACCAGACGGGCAAATGCAACCGAAAAGTGTATTCCTTCTAGATTTTATAGAAAAGTTTGCAAAGGCACTCGGGACAGTTCACGCCCCCTCCGAGCTTAGATAGTCGTCCTGTACAGGATCAGCAGTGCATTCACATTAAAATAGGCGAATTAAAGTTTGTTTGTAAATGAAATAGGCGAATTAGGTTTTGTTTGAAAATGAAATATGTTTTTCGGCGTTAATCAGCCACATAATATGTGGCTGTGCTAGTTTATAGCAAAGGTGTAAGCTGACAAATATGCTGTGCTTTTCACATCCTAATGGATAAAACTGGTCCTTCAATAGACTTTTAAACTGCTCCCAATTTATGAGTGGTGCTTCCCTGCCTTTCTACAGTTTCTGGGAATATGCCTCCTACCATGCCAAAGCATGCACGCTCATCTCCTAGTCCCATTATCCAAACCACAGAACAACAGTGTACTTCAACCTGTCTGACCCAATTATCAAAATTCTCTGCATCTACAGTACCATCTACAGTATATCCAGTGTGGCTTCAACTTTAAAGGGATGAAAAAGAGAGGTTTCTGGCTCTTCTTCCATTGCATTATAATTTTGTGTCGTCAATAAGAGGGAAGTTGTCCATCAACATTTATATGTCCTCCATATTTCGCTCCACTCTGTAAAAGCAAGCTCTAAACTTGAAACAGCAAATTGCATAATAGCACAGCGCAGAATCCAAAGCAATTGCAGACAAGATTGAAAAGCAAGCTCTAAACTTGAAACAGCAAATTGCATAATAGCACAGTGCAGAATCCAAAGCAATTGCAGACAAGATTGTGAATTTCTCGCTCATTGGGGATGCAACTGTGTTTGATTACCAATCTTTGTTACACGTTAACCACAGATACTGTAACACGAACAGAAAGAAAAGCATCCACACCAGTGTTACAACCTGACAAAATCCTTTTCAGCAAAAATCTCGAGTATTTATTGAGTCTGAATAATTACAATACTGGCTTACAACAATGCGTTAGATGAACGGGCCCTCAGCAAACTCCCGCCTTCGCTTTAGTCCATCTCTTTTTACTCGACATCCTTCCAGATTTTTGTCTTTAGTTCTTTCGTGCCGGTACAAGTCAATTTTATTATTATTTAAAAAAAATAAGGTTGAGGATAGCATCCTTTGGAAACACCCCACTCTATGCCAACCATCATTGACCTTATAGTTCAGACAGTTAAGTATTAAATGATATTTATGCTTCATCAAAAATTTAAATTAACTCATTTTTATCTATCTTCATATATATTATTACTCCCTGCCTAGAGATTAGATGGATTATATATATTATTAGTCCCTACCTAAAGCTTAGATGGACTATAGCGATCCATAAATGTTGACTTCATATTAACTTGCCCTTTGACTATAAATTTTTGCACAATCTCTATTGTTAGAACTAGAGAATAGAAAGTATTATTTTTATATAATAAAAAATAATTACTTGTCATCATTTTATTGGAGAATAGATTTGAAGTCTTATTGTCAATTTCGCTATTCCCAATGTTTTAAATGTTTAAATATACAAAGTTTTGAGCATCGACGTTCTTTTTTATTTTTTTTTATTTTTATTGAAATGTTTATATACCGAAAGTTTTGACCATTGACACTCTTTTTGAGGTACTTGAATAGGCCTCACAACTTAAATGTTTACATAGCGCGAGGCCCCTAAACATGCTTGAGAGCCTTAAATGTTTACTTAAATAGGCCTGTCAGAATACATTTTTCCTCCAATTTTTGCATACAATCTTGCAGTGAATTTGGGCAATATTGTTGTCCATCGCCACTCGCATAGTCATCACATGTTTCATATTTCTTCTATGTTGGGAATGCAATTTAGTCATCATTGAAGATACATATATTCTTTACTAGTTCACTGGTTGTTGCTTGTTCATTGGTTCATTAGTTCGTTGGTTCGTTGGTTGTTGCTTGTTGTTGTTTGGTTCAACTTTGCAAGGTTGAAGTCTTACACCTGCAGTTAGACCTGTTGGTGCTTGCTCACTGGTTTATTGCTTGTTTCTTGCTTTTGTTTACTTCAACTTTGCAAGGTTGGAGTCCTGCACCCGCAGTTGGAGCTGCACTTTGCAGGGTTCAAATCCTACACCCGCAATTGGACCTGCAATTATGTCGTTCATCATTGACGAGTAAGTTTCAATACCATAGTTTCATTCATATTCGTTGTTTACTGTTTATTGTTTACAGTTTGCAAATAAGAATGTTTAAGTATTTATTCATCATTCTTATCATGTAGACTTTCCATAGAGGTTGGCATATCTTTTCCTCTTGCTCTTAAATTTTCCTCCAATTTTTTCCTCAAACTTTGCACCATGTGCATGCCAATGTCGTCTGCACAACTCCGACTATCATTTTTTCTAGCATTACAAATCATGGTCATTTGTCGTATGTGACGAAGTGGAAAGCTAATGCCTCAATTGAATAAGGAAATTCTTTAGCCTTCCCACCTTGCCCTCGATGATATTCCCACCTTGACCGGGAATGAGTACCTACCTGTCCCCTACGGGAATCGAACCCGTGTCTTTCACATGAAAAGACGATGTCAAGCTTGTTGCCTTTGCAAAATGTTCTTGTAGAAGAAACTGCAGGTAGGTGTAGAAGGGCTAAGGATGATACAACAATAACCAAGCTGCAACAAAATTGCACACCATTGTCAGGCATTATCCATCTTTATCAGTGACATATTTCAGTAAGTTATAAAGAGAAAGTTCTAGGACCTGAAATGCAAATCTTGGGTAAAGGATGAAGATAAAACACAAAACGAGCCGGGTCCAAACATTAATGTTGATTTCGGAGTATCCTCCAACATGATAAATAGAACTCTTATAAGGGTTCAGACTTCCAATAGTTGTTGAGAAGACGAAAAAAAGATTGTTAAACTGTCAAATTTATTTTGGCCAATGGGCTTGACACACAAAAAATTGTTAGACCGGTGTTTTGCGATTTGCTAGCTAAATCTCTTCTATATAGTTTCTAAAATGGGATTTACACACAGAAAATTGTTGGGACGGTGTTTTGCGATTTGCTAGCTAAATACTCAATCTTTGTATTGAGTAAATTGATACTATTGTTTTATTTGCATTATCTCTTCTATATGGTTGGGCACTAACTATAGCTTTGTTTCTCTGTCATATGTTATAGAAACCACGAAGCACTGGATTTAAGACGAACAAAGGTTGAAGGATACATAGTAGAGTTGGTATGCACTCCCAAACTTATACTTATCTTTTTTATTATTTTCATATTATCTAAACATCACTAAGAAACATATTGAAAATCACAACTTAAAAGATGGAGCAAGCAATAGATGTTGAAAGCTATCAAATAAATAGATGCACACTCCATTGTACGTGACAACATCGACCAGGTATTGCGTAACAATGCCCTTTTCATATTAGATGCATTTTCGTATACTGCGGGAAATTGTCTCTTTGATTCATTTCAAGTTCTATTGCACTTCCATTATTCCTCGACTGAGTTGCGCAATGGATTGATAGATCATTTCTTGGCTTGTTTAGAAAATGGAAACATTGCGGCATTAGAGTCATATCAATACTAATTGGCATCTAATTTTCTTTACCAATTGCATGGAATACATGATGTCAGTACGTATCTTTCAAAGATGTGGTTCTTTGCATCTGCAAACCTACCTCCACATGAGAGAGGACTTTGGGGAGATACATTTTGCATATGGTGGCTAGTCAAGTGGCTGAATATATCAATTGGAATTTGGTCATTAACAAGAAAAAGAAGATATCTACTGTTCAACAAAACTATATCTAGAGATCCATATTGCATCTTGTTCCATGGTGCCAATCCTCTAAGTGGTCATTATGAACCACTACTCTATAAAAAATTATCCATATGCAATCTTGGAGGATCTTATATTTACTTGTCCCTAACCTACAAAGACCTCCAATCCCATTGGAAACGAATTATGCATCATATGAACTCTCATGGATTACACATAGCAACAACTAGTACATCTAACTGTGGAGATAGTATGTTCAATGCAATCTGCTATTTTATAGAAACAAAGTTTGATGTGCAGTCATTGCGCCTTTACACTGTACAATCCTTTTGCAATGCAATTATAGGTGGCAGTCAACATGCATTTGACTGCTTATATCAACACCTTCTACCATATCTCATAGAAAGTATGCCGACAATTGGAAGTTGGCAACAATATCTTGTAAATATGGAAATACCATATGAGAAAGGAAATATAGAGGGTGGGACATTTTGTTTACACTGGATATCTATCATATTCAGAGTAAATATCTAGGTTTGGTCAAGCCTTTCAGACGATATTGTCCATTTCTATTGTATTGATTCAAACTACGATAAAACAATTGACATCATATCATCGAAAACAAATACGCCACGCATCCATTATCAACCTTTGATAAGAAATACTTCTAGTTCAAGATTCATTGTCCATGCCAACCAAACCGCATCGAATCTACATAAGCGTCGCACGCTATGTAGTCACGATGAAACTCATCCCAATTGTCATCAGGTGATAGAGAGATTAAACAAAAAACATAGACTGACTTATCAGAACTTGAAAAAGGTCATACGTGAAAGACATAAATGCATTAGTGCACTTCCTTCTAGACCTCTCAATTGTACGACTGATCATCCAGAGGTGGAAGGAAGCTTGAGCAAGAAACACAAACTCACATATCACAACCTAAAAAAAGTTGTTCGTGCACAACATGAGTGCATTTACACACTTCCTACTGAACACAAACATCATGTGTCCTATGGAAAATACTATCACCATTTGCATCGTCACCATGGTGAGGAGGCAATGCCTGTAACAAATGTCGATTCCACCTTCAACATGGCTTGTCAACATGTGAAACTAGTTTCGAGTGGAAACCATAATCTAACCTGCCAGATGTTGAAAAAACAGATAAGTGAGAGAAACATCTGCAACTACATATCCCACAGTGGTCATGGTACTGATCAAGGGGGGGAAATCACATATTGTACATTGGATCAAACACTACACAATGCCAACATTGAAAACCAATGAATAATTGCTACGCATCCTCGTCTAGGAAAAAGAGATGCAAAGCAAAGATATATGAAACAAATTGAAGACACTCCTTGCATTGCATGTGCGATTTACGAGGAATTACATTTCACAAAAAACATTAAGTCTTTCACCCCTGACTTGCAAAAAGAATACATAAGCTTGACACTAAATGATAGAACATTTTCCACTAGAAAAATTTGTCTTCCATGCAAAAGATCACTTGAAAATGGAAAACTGCCACAATTTGCAACACCTGACCAAATAAGATGCAACACAACACTACCATATGTAAGTACACTTACAGAAATTGAAGAGAGACTAGTGTCTCTGGGAATTGCATTTGCATAGATCAGACCTTGGGGATATAAACGACCCCAAATCGGCTTAACAGGGTCAATTATTAACGTGCATGTCCAACTAGATGTTATTCAAAAAGCGGTGCCACAATCCATGAGAAAAACAATGGCGATTGTTGTAGCTCTCAAAATACGTTTGCAATACAAGAATGCATACCACAAGGGTAGAGTGTGTGTACACATTGTCATGAAATCATTAAAAGAACTATGTTCCAAAATCCTGTACAAGGCAGAAAACATTTGTATAAATGAGAACTGGAACCATGTTCTTGAACAAGGAAATGACAACTCTGCACAAACTTTCGAGACTACTAATGACTTTGATACAGGCGATGAATCGGAGAATGAAATACCTATGGAAACATTGATACATGGATTCACTGACTCACAACGCATTCATGACCTGCAAGACAAGATTTTGGAAATTGCACCTATTGAAGGGAAACGTCCACTTGAAATATTCAAGGACAAGTTTGCGGAGGAAATGAAATTCCCAGCACTGCTCTATGGAGAATCACGTGCCACTGACATCATGGAATGATTCAACTACCAAAAAATAGTTCGATGGGAATTGCTACATTCAAGAGATGAATTCTCCTATCACACAACAAATTTGTTTTTCAAAACAATGCGCATACTAATTCCTAAAGTGCTCTCTTGCATATGGGTCTGAATAAGAAAAGGCCAGCTATGAGGAAGAAATGTATTGGCCAGAGATGTCAAGTACAAAGCAAACCTAAAAAAAATCCTAAAATTTGGTATTGGATACATAGATTTCAAAAAAAATCGCATCCCTCCTGACTACTTGCAGCAAAACAAGAAAACTATATTTGCAATGATCCGACAATTGAGGCCTCCAACTTTTTTCATCACATTCACAAGTGCGGAGCATCACTGGGATCTGTTGGTGACTATGATGTCTGCATTGTATAGGAACAAGAAAATGAAAAAACAAACTGAGACCTTGGAAAATGATGACATTGACTACCTCATGAGAAAAGACCCAGTGACATGTACTCATTACTATAGACATAGAGTAAATGCTTTGAGGCAATTGATATGTCATGATGAAACGTTCTTCAGAAGAATATCGGACTATTATTTTGTAATTGAGTTCCAAAATAGAGGGAATGAACCTGACCACGCACTATTATGGATAGAGGATGCACCGATCTATGGAAATGATAGCAAATCGAGCAGTTTCTGGACAAATACATAACATGCAATACGAATCATTTGGATCAAGAACTTGCCAAAGTTCATAGACATTACCATACAAGAAGTTGTAAAAAATGAAAGAATTCACAGTGCAAATACAACTTCCCTATGCTTTTGATGCGAACAACAAGAATCATAAAATCAATTACTCTAGAGGACAATATTCTCATTGAGAAATAAAAATCTATGTTCACATTTCTAGAACAACGAGACTTCGATGACTTAATGAGATTTGAAGACTTCTTGGTGGAACTAAATCTGACAAAAGATGAGTACATCTAAGTGATACAATCTACACTTAAGCAACCAACAATTTTCCTTAAACGAAAACTTTCACATATTTGGAACAATGGTTTCTCCAAGGACATGCCAAATATGTGGAATGCAAATACAGATGCACAATTTGTCCTCAATTCATATGTTACGTCATCGTATTGTACCTCGTACATGACAAAGGTTGACAGATCTATGACAAGTGCATTCAGAAGAATACGCAGAGAACATGAAAAAAGTCAAATTGACGCTATGCAAATGATATATACACTTGGAAATACATTACTTAATCTTCAACAAATGTTTGTTCAACCAGCAGTCCACATCGCACTTTCCTTGCCTTTGAATTGTAGTTCAAAGAAACATGTCTTCATGAACACATCTCCACCTAACACACGGACATTCATGCTTAAACCACCTTTCTTACTAAAACAAGAGCCTGATAATTCAAAGGACGTGATATGTCGCTCTATTATTGATTACTACCTCTAGCGTCCACCTCCCATTAAGCATATTTGCCTTGCAGAATTCGCATCACATTACAAAAACAATGGTACACACATATCAAAATGAAAAAAACCAAATGTAATACACTTTGTCAAATACAACAAACAGACTAACTATGAAAACTTCTATAGAGAGAAACTATTGTTGTATGTTCCATTTGATCAAAATGAAGACACATTCAAACATACCTTCGCTACATGGGAAGTTGCATATATTGTTTATGAGACTACAGTACAAACTAATGAGGCTATATTTACATACAATGTCAACCCAACATGGGGTGATTTAGAAAGTGCACTTGAAGAACTAGAAAACCCTAGCAATGTTGATGAGACATCAACAAAGCATAAAACAACTAGAACTTTGTGTGAATCATATGACTTGCAAGCAGATTTTCCTTGTCCTCGAGTAGTTGTCACTGAAAAACGTATCAATCTTGGGTTTAAAGTCACATAACATCCTTTCTTTATCGAAAATGAAGAATACTACAGAGTTAGACGATTGTTGAATCGAGAGCAGCAAGCAATCCTAAAGGATATTATAATGAAGAAACACTTAAACATGCACACTCTTGTGCACTTGTTCCTTATAGGCGAGGCAAGAATAGGGAAGACATTCACATCGAAATCACTATTCCAAATTCTTATACGAATGTATGATTCAAACAGTTCGAGTGACCCTATGAAACCAAAGGGACTGATACTTGCATATACAGGAAAAGCTGCATATAATGCAAGTGGAACAACAATCCACTCTGCATTATGGATGCCTTTTAACAAATCGCATTTTCTTCCACTCAACAAAGAAATGTTAGATACCTTGTCAGAGTTTTATGAAGAAACTACAACTTGTGTTCATAGATGAGGCATCCTTGATTGGAAGTCGCTTCTTATATTCCATTGACAATCGAATGCAAAACATAAAACATGTCCAAACCAAATACTTTGGAAACCTTGATATGGTACTCTGTGGGGATCTTTACCAGGCACAACCCATACAAGATTCTCTCATATTTGAGCAACCTATGGTCAACATGCAAACAATGACGCATGACTTTTGGAAAGACAACATAAAATGCTTTGAATTACATACTACAATGCGCCAGACAAATGAAAAATTTATTGCAATTCTAAATAGAATGCGGACAAACAACCAAGCATGTGATGACTTAACATATATCAATTCAAGTTGCATGCGACATGCCCCAACCGACCCAACCTTCCCTTACCTATTCTACAAGAATGTTGCAATGCATAACAAGTATATGTTATTGCTCATGCCTGGCAATGATATCATCATCAATTCAATTGATCTTGAAGAAGAAAACCAGGGCAATGTACCATGTCATCAACATACAACAACTTTCCCTTTGCAACTTGTCTTGAAATTGGACATGCTAGTTGAAATATATGCCTGCAACTATGATTCGCAGGATGGCTTGGTGAATGGTGCAGATGGAATACTCAAAGCTTATACCAAAATAGAAAACGTTGATGTCCTATGGATTAAGTTCCATGACCCACATATTGGCCATCGACAAGACAACAAGTTAGATTATCTATATAATTCAAACTCTTCGTATGAATGGACACCTATATTGTGAATATCAAAACCAATATCAACATTGGCAAAGACAGGTCAACTGAAGATTTGAAAACAGTTTCCAATTTAGCTTGCATGTGCACGTACAATCCACAGATCACAAGGGCTAACACTTGATAGTGTTGTCTTCGACCCTACTGGAATATGAATACATGGACTTGTATACACAACTCTGTCTCGTGTCAGAAACATAGAGTCCTTGTATTTGCTAAGTGCTCTTACAAAAGATAACTTCAAAGTCAAACATAAAGTCGATACTGAGATGCAACGCCTTCGGACTAGTGCAAAATGGCATCTACAATATGATTACCAATCCATACAAACAAACTAATTTGTATCAATTCTCTCACTTAACACGCACAGCTTAAATGCACATATGAATGATATACTCAATGACTATGACACAATGCAATATGATATTTTGTGCATGCAAGAAACATACATTACATTATGCATGTAAAACAAGCAATTTCCAAATCACAATTGCATATCAAGTTACATTACGCATGGAGTGGTGATATTAATGAAAAAACATATAACAATTTTGGATCATATGAATTTCGAATAAAAAATGTTGAGATGGTGCTAGCAAGAGTAACTTTCCATGGATTGCAAATTGCAATATTGAATCTCTATGACGCTCTGCATGTAACATTGCCCAACATAATGAATGTTGTTTCAAATGCATTACACCATTTACATATGAACGAAACCATTATCATTCTAGGAGACTTCAATGTTGACATGCTAAAAAATAGTGCCATGACAAAATAATTGGAAAACTACATGTGCAATTACAATCTCCGCTTTCTTTTGAATAAGATAAAGCATGTACAAAATGCACTTATTGACCATGTATGGTCAAATGTGCCCATTTCACAATACACCCTCTTTATCTTAGACACATACTGGTCTGACCATGATACAATTTGTCTTGTACTTGAATTATGAAATATACATCAAGCATATTGCAAAATCATATTTCCATGTCTCAAAGAATATCTAGATACTTTGTTTCACAAAACCAAATCATTCAGCTAGGATCATCCAACTTCTTAATATTTTATGGCTTGTAATAGATTTTGGCTAAAAACAATCTATATAACCACAACCATGGATCAAGAAAAACAAAGGTGCATGCTTCTAATTATATCTTTTACTCTATTCCTTTGATTCCCGTGTACTGTATGTACATATTACTTGTTTTCCCTTACATACCAACTTACATTCATGTTCATTGTATTTTGTGTGTTCCCACATTGAAACAAATAGAATAACTAGACAAGACGAAGGACTCTTAACCACAAATGTAGAAGAAGACATACAAAGGTGCATGCTTCTACCCTTATTTCATATTCCATTGTTTTGTATTTCATTTATTGTCTGTATATCTATTCTACTGCTTTGCACCTAATTTATTATATGTAGATACTACATATCTTCCTACATAATAACTTATCTTCATGTCAACTTTATTTTTTGTACTGCTACATTGAAATAAATAGAACTGTATTTATTTTTTTACATGTCTTTCTACATACCAACTTACCTTCATGTCCATTGTATTTTCTGCATTGCTACATTGAAAGAAACAAACTAATTGGACAAGAGGGTGAGGTTCTATATGCCACAACAGAGGAAGATGAAGTACAATCTTTGAAAAGGTATACCAATAGTGATAGTAAATCAAACACACAAAATGAGTATGTGGATAAAATATTGGACTAGAAAATGATGATTTGGCAACAATGGGGATTTGTTGAGACTTCCCACTTCCGAAAATTTCCCTCCCCTTTTCAATTTTCCCACTCTCTTTTATCCCTTTTTTTCCCTCTTTTATACTTAACTGAATTCCCCTTTCTTTTCCCCTCTACTTTCCCTTTCTAGTTACTTTACTTAGTCATTTTTCCGAAGATGTTTAGGTGTGCAAGTTGGTGGACTCACGGGTTCACATTTCCACTCATGCTTCTATATCACGAGTCTGACCGACCTCTTCCCCATTCCATACTTAGCCATTTTTTTTATCGCGGGTTCTTGGGCTGGCAGGCTCAAAATTGAGCTTCTATTGTTCTGTGTCCTACAAACAACACATGGAGTTCTGCGATATACAAATTGACAGCTGGACTCCTGGGATGGTGGGCTCAAGATTGCACTTTTATTGTTTTGTGACCTACAAATAGCACCTGGAGTTCCACAATATACAGATTGACTACCAGACTCTCCCATCATGCACTCAAAATTTCTGAGACATACAATTTGACCGTCGGGCCCTCACATCTCCTGAGTATCCCTTGACACCTATTTCATACTCGATCCCCTTCGAGCCTGTATGTGACATCCAGAAAAATTATGAACAATATACAATGCATATGCTTATTTATTCATTGTCATGTTCAATTTACACAAGTTAGTTCCGTGTTACACATTTTGCACTCAAAATTTTCGAGGCATACAATTTGACTATCGGGCCCTCACGTCTCCTGAGTATCCCTTGACACCCTATTTTATACTCAATCCCCTTCGACCCTATATGTGACATCCAGAAGAATTTTGAACAACATACAATGCATATGCTTATTTAGTCGTTGTCATGTTCAATGTACACATGTTTGCATCAGAAAAAGTTGGATGAATGACATGGGCATGAGTAGTCAATCATCGCAAACATCAATAGAACGACAAGGCCAAAGGTAAAGATTCATACATTATTCTCTTGCTATGTTTAGCGAACAAATATCTTGAGTTATTTATTCATCTATGCCATGATAAATATGTTGATGTCATCTACAACACATGTTTTTCAATTCACAAGAAGTATCGACGAGCACAAGTGAAACGCCCAACATAGTGCAATCTCTGCAAACTAAGAGGTATTGTTACAAAACTATGACCTGCATACTTCATCCAAATTGTGCATTTGCTTGTACATTTATGCAACAACAAAAAATGATACAAACTACCATTCACATTACTTTTTCTGTTCAAAAAATGTCACCAGGTCTAAACTTATAACACCCAATATATTATCAATAGAAGGCTTGAACAACCGCCGAATTGGACAAGTGTTCATCGGGGACATAATGGTCATGTATAGCACCTACTTAGACAAGGCAAAAAAAACTAGATGCATTATGCGTGCTGACATGACAAACAATGAAGCCATGATGACAATCAGACTGACTATCCCTACACAACTTGTCCAGAAACATGCAGAAAGGATCTTGCCAGGCAATGGGATATCCATTACAAATTTCAATATATTACCGAAAACAGTATATGACTTGGGTGATTATGATCGGATTATATCTCTCAATGAAACAAGCATTGTGGAAAAATTTCCCACGGTTTGTTCAGAATATCGTTTCGTACTGGATACAACAATCAACAAACTTGCATAGAGCAACGACATTTACCCAATCAGAACCATTGGTGCAATTATCACACTCGCGAGAAAAGTTGGCTCGCAACACACTCTCCATATAAAAGATGGAGACTCAGACAACGACAAGGCAATGGTACCGTTCTCCATACCCAGTTTTTTCCTTTACTTTCACATGCTCATATATCTCAGTTATCTTACACAACTATTACACTGCTCCATGTTGCAACTACAATTGTTCGACACCTATTCAAATTTATTTTCCTCAATGGAACAACAATTGCATAAAGGGAAATTTCCAATTATGCTCTTCAAAAATATAGCAAAGAAAAGAGATGTTAAAGAAAGGATCTTTTGCACAACCCAAGCAACATTTGTAACAAAAATACGAATAGACATAGTACATGATCTCAAGAAACTAACTAGCTCGACAACTGTTGTACATATACATATACAATTCCATCCACACTTTGCACATAAAAATTGCCTTAAACAATTTTGTGCAGCTTTTTTGTTGTACACATATATATTATATTGTTCAATATATTATCTACTATGCTCATGTGCGCAGGTTGAGGGTGTTTTGGTTGCAGCAAATGCATACTCAACTCCCTTCGAGCCTATATGTGCCAAATTCAACTCTCCTGCTTCCGCCTATGCTTTCATAAATGATGACACAATTGATTTTCTACGATGCAGTAAAAAATTCCCTTACATATATAGACATTGCCTCAACGTTGCCATCTGAACCCTCAACAACACAATTGTACATTGTACAATTAGACAACATGTATTACAAGATGTGCTTCCTGGGTTGGCAGAATTTCCATATGAAGTATACCTACAGAAAAAGACAAACATTGTCTACATGTTACACAACTTTTGCATCCATAGCAAATTTAAATTAAATGAGGACAATGTCATACTGCATATCGGTTGAACCAAAAAAAAAAATCATATCATGCGTTGACAAGAAACGAAACAATCTGATATGTACCTTTCCATGCTACCCAATAAAGATATGAATAGAGTTTTGCAGTGCCATGACAAAGTGAACTGGAAGCGCATAAGATTGTTGAGTCCAGGAGAGAGAAGCATGAGGAAAGACCTCATACAAAGTACCCAACTGTGAATAAATCAGGTCCATCCTTTGAGCCGTCAAAATGGCTTGCTCCTCTGAATGGAACCATAAGGAATTTTCAATAATATTGCAAATTTGGTAGTGTTCAAACTCCATTAAGTTAAATGATGAGACTCTTTTCCATAACTAGTAATGTTAGAACATTGTTAGGTCAACGTGATCTTGGTTCATAGTACTATCAGAAGCAAATGTTCATAGTGATCTTGGTTCATAGTAATATAGTAATTGACAAATTTCTTGTAGCCCATTTGGGGATTTGGTTATAGATGGGATATAATGCCCAATATCCATTGATTTTTTCATGTCTTGTGTTTGGAAAACTTTTGTTCATGTGCTTTCGTATTGTAGTTCAAGGTTCTCATGGGCCTGATTTTTGAATTATGGCTGGATGATAGATTCAGGATCTTAGCGGTTTTTCTATGATCTTAAAGAATATACAAGACCTGCCTTGCCTTTTAATGTAAGCTCTACATTCTCGTCAACTTATGGCAGCAGCTTGACAACATTTCTGTGGAGATACAGTAAACACCTTCGGGCATGATGACCAAAATTTCCAGTGGTCCAGGGCATATTCTTACTACTCATCCCCTTCCGCCCAAAAGGAAGTAGTTTGGACGTCTGTAATTGCTCGTACAGGTTGTGTCCCTAAAGTCTTTGACTGTAAGGAGATGGTCTCTTGGTGCGCTGAGAGATATATTTCAAGCCAAAGAATTATTCAATTGTGGGATCAGTCTCTTGTTTCTTTGTCACCTCAGGTCTTCCGCAAGATATTGAAATTGCCCGAGCCAACATTGACCTTCAGAGGAGAAGATTGCAAGGAGTTCCTAAAGAAGCATGATAATCAGTTATGTATGCATGTTCAAGAGCTTGTCGATGTCTTCTGCATGTTGTTGCACTAGATGAACAACACAGAATTGTATGCATGTTTTTTTTGTAACTCCTCTACCTATATTTATGACAAGTATGTTCAATGCTTCGGTGCAAATAACTCAATCCAATGTCTATGGATAAATATATATTACCCACTATTTTTCTTATAGATTTACTATTAAAAAATTGCCTTGGAATCTTGGTTGGGGCTTCTTTGTTGGATTTTACACCTCTTCTCATTTGCATGGTTCGATAGTCTCGTAATTATTAAATATTGTATTGACTCAAGTAATTTGATCAAATATTAAGCATTGAACAATTATGTGACAATTCATTGTGTCGATGACATGAGGCTTCTACGGAAACATAAATGAATTTCACACACAGTTTCAAACCAACATTCAATTCCATTCGTAATGTAGATAGAACATAGAAACACTAATTCACGACGTGGGAGTTGGGGCCCCACCCAAAAAGTTTCGTTCTCATCTCAACCTTACTGAGCGAATGATCTCTTATTTCCCTCTCACTTCCTTGATTCCTTCACTCGAGAAGGAAGCATACTATTGGTTTTCCATCCCCTGACCTCTATTTGAGCACTTTTACTATATTAATGAAATTACCAAAATTCTTCTTCGCAAATATTTTGAAAAAAGTATATATATGCTAGTTGAAGTCAAATGGGGTTATGATATCAACCACAAAATTAAAATTCAAGTTCATCGTTGTTATACTTACGGTCAAGTTGACAGTGCAATAAGTTTATTTCAACAACCCTCCATTGATTTCTCTATAACTTTTCGATGCTTCTCTTATGCAAACACATTCTGGAAAGTATAACTATGACTCACTTTCTCTATTCTTTGATTGAAGGGCCTGTAGAGTTGTCTAATTGACTTCATAGTTATTGTTGCTCCTAAAGTCTGCACCTGAGTGCTAAAGGGCAGAGCCAGGCCACCGGAAGTTTGGAATGGTCGTTCTTTTGAATTTGTTGGTGAGTTAGAGGGTCTTTTCACCAAGACAAAAGCATGGTCAAATTGGCAATATGATATGGATGAGAGTTCTCCTTGGTTGGTAGAAGAGTAATGACATACAAGTGAAATAATAGAGGTAAAAACAGAGGGAAACAACAAACCATTCAATGAATAATTTGTTGCAAGAAGTTTAATACTTAAAATAATATTTCAAGGCATTAAACAATTTATCAAAAACACAATTACTCCCACAGGTTGCAATAAAAACAAATCTTCATCAAAGCATTAGCTGAGGCATCCCAGTTGACTGAAATGACCAATAGCCCAATCTACCAAATCGACCTCCCTATTATCGGATCGACAAAGATGAATATTATGGGATCAGAGAATTTTTTTGTGTGAGAATTGAATTGGAAAAAATTGTTACTTATTCTAGTTTTTTTAAGGCCTTATCACAGTAAGAATGCAAAATTATGCTAACCCACTGTTATCTACAAAATCCAAACATCAATAGCGCATGTAAATCAACTATACATAGTTATAGCCAAAAATCAAGTTAGAGTCTATATTTGCATTTGCTCACACCCTTTTTAATGATACAAACACAATAAAAAATGAGTATGTGGATAAAATATTGGACTAGAAAATGATGATTTGGCAACAATGAGGCTTGTTTGAGACCAATTCCCGCTTCCAAAAATTTCCCTCCCCTTTTCTATTTTCCCACACTCTTTTATCCCCTTCTTTTCCCTCTTCTATATTTAACCGAATTCCCCTTTCTTTTTCCCCTCTAATTTCTCTTTTTGGTTACTTAGTCATTTTTCCAAAAATATCTAAGTGCATGGGTTGGCAGACTCACAGGTTCACATTTCCACTCATGTTTTTATATCACGACTCCGACCGACCACTTCTCCATTCCATACTTAGCCACTTTTTTTTATCGCGGGTTCACGGGCAGGCAGGCTCTAGATTGCACTTCCATTGTTCTATGACGTACAAACAACACCCGGAGTTTCGCGATATACAAATTGACCGCCAGACTCCCCCATTATGCCCTCTTTCATGTTACACATATTGCACTCAAAATTTCTGAGACATACAATTTGATCGTCGGGCCCTCACGTTTCCCGAGGATCCCTTGTCACCCTATTTTGAAGCCGGACCGACTGCTTTTCGTACTTGTCCATTTCTTGGAATCTCTTTCGCAGATCGTCGAGTTGGCAGGTTCACAAAATCTCCAATTCTTAATCATTGTTCCCCGTGCCTTCCACCTTCACACTTCTTTCCAAGTATGCAATTAGTAAGAATTAATGCGAACATCTCATCATGCAACAACCGTAAATATTGTCATTAATGAGCGAAAGGCTCGAGGAGACAGTCACACTGACTATCCCTACACAACTTGTCCAGAAACATGCAGAAATGATCTTGGCAGGTTGTAATGTCCCCCACCTCTTAGGGAGATGATGAGGAGACTCAGTGGCTTGGGCATCCCCACTAGGTCATAGTATCACACTGAGGGGGGAGGTCAACTAGATTAAAGTTATATTTTTAAGTTCACTTGAGAAAGGGAAAGGATAAAAGGAGGGAAAGATAACTCAACAGAAGAATAGAAGTTAACCCTGGGAGTTAACTTAACTCAATAGAGGATTAGAAGGAAAAGTATAAGTAAGAGGCAAGGGCGCACCTATTGGGCATTCTGGATTTGGCATATTGTTTGTTATTGCTCTTGAGCATTCAGTTTGGGGGTTTTGTTGTACAAACCCTTGTGAGCAACTCAGTGGTGAAATATCCACTCACCTTGTTCCACAGCTTGGTCTCGGGGATGAAAGATTCCTCCACACCATTCTATTCTCAGCATATATCTTCCTAGTGTTGTTGAAGATAACAGGGTCGTACTGTTTTGAGGAGTTTCAGCAAGGGCGCACCATTTTGAAGAGAAGGGTTCGATCTAGCCAATCAGGAGGAGCGTTGGGAATTTCATCAGTTGGGTTTTACTTGCAGGTGCTCCACCATCATTTTGAGTGCTTTTCTAGAGAGTTATCACCATCAGACATTTAGATTCAGACTGGGATGATTTGGAGGAAAGGAGGACGTCCCACCATTTTGTATTTCTCGGATCTAGAGAGATTCGCTTGAGATCTGGGTCTGAAACTTTGCCCATAGGGTTCTCTTAGCCCGATCTACATTCTAGGAGAGTTTCAGAGCATTTGGAGGCTTTTCTCATCAGGGCCGAATCACCAAGGGTTTCAGCCATCCAGGAGGGCACAGCTTCAGCAGAAGATTCAGAGTTTGGAGGGGTTTGCTTTGGACGTTGAGCTTGAGACTTCAGGAGGGTGATCCTATCATCCTGATCTATCATCTGGCCGAGTTTGGACTCGTTTGGAGCCTTCTTTCAGTTGGGTTGATTTATTGAGGGTTTCATCCTTCTAGTGGAGCGTGGCACTTTCCAGCTGAGGGACATTGGCATTCATTTCTGCATGTATTGGTCTTCATATCTTATTCATCCTTTGGGAGGCTTATTGTATCAGCGGGAGCATTTTGTAGCAGCTCATACTTGTCTTGCATTGGAGCCATCTAAAGATTATTCCAAATCTGCTCATTCTATTGTATCTGATTCCTGAGTCTATAATAAAGGTCAGATTTATGCTTATGATTTATATCCTGAATGTGTTATGATCTTCATGTGTTGGATGAATCTGTTACAATTGCATTTAATAACTCAATAACACCTACACCTCAACAAATCAGTGGTAGTTAGTGATTCCAAGCAAAAAAAATTGGTTTGGGATCATTACAGTGGTATCAGAGCTTCGATCCTCCAAACCTGTGTAAGGATCGGCGCATGCAGAGGTACAGTGGTATTTTCATGGGTCGAAGGAAGAAACTGAGCAGTGAAACAGAGGCCGAAATGGAAGGCTCAGGCGATGACCACGAGCCTCTAGGCTTGGCTCTCATAGCAGCCGAGTTTGACAAGTTCCAGCAATCTGTCAACCGCATGGAAAGCACATTGGTCCAACACTTGGGCGAGTACCATGAAACCAGCAGAAGGGGACAGGCCGAACTCTCTAAAACTTTGAAGAGGGTTGACGAGAACCTGCAGATAATGAACAAGAATCAATCCAAGCTAAATGAACTTCTGATGCAAGTGACCCATCAAGGGAAGAACCCTGATATGTATGGGAATAAGGAGGCTGGTGGATCTGGTGGAACCCATGAGGAGATCAGGTATAATCCAGAGAAAGGCCCCAGATCCGAAGGAAGTTTGGAAGGAGACACAGCACAGGGTCAAATGGGTAGCAGGGTCAATCAGAAGCGATACATACCTACATTCACAGATGAACAGTTTGGTCGACATTCAGATAGCAGAGCTAACCCTAGACCTTACATGCCCACATTCACAGATGAGCAAGGGCAACCGGAACAGGTTGAAGACTTTGTGGAACAAATAGCGAGAAGTACCAAGGAGTACTACAGTTTAGATATGAGGGTCCAAAGATAGATGTCCCTAGATCAGTATTGCCAACTCAAGTTCAGAAATCAACCTAGGACGAACCACAGGGGCAGTTTTGAGTTTGAACATAGAGCAGGGAAGATAAAAATCTCTTACTTTGATGGTATGGCCAAGATGACAGCACAGTCTTGAGTGCAAAAGTTGGATACCTACTTACAGCTCAATCCCATGAGGGAAATGGAGTCCATAAAGTTTGCCACTATGTACTTGGATGGTAAGGCCCATGACTGGTGGTATCACGGACTCACCACACTCGGCCACAATCAGATTGCGTCCTATACAGAATTCACTCAGAGGATCATTGATAGATTTGATCAAGGAGATCTTGAGCTACATTTCTGAAAGCTCACTCAACTCAAGCAAACAGGTATGATTGAAGTATATATTGATGAATTTCAGAGGTTGGCAGTTATGGTACAGGATATATCCCCAACTAGGCTCATGATGCTTTTCACAGAAGGGTTGATGGAAACCTTGAAGGGTTGGGTAAAGGCCTTTAAACCCAACAACCTACAGGAGGCCATTTGGAAGACGAGGGATTTGGGGCCATCTGCGAAGCCTAAATTCATACCCAAACCACCTCTTAATAGTGGAGGAAGAGATCAAAGACCTCCAATGAATTAGGGAGGACGTGACCCAAAAGGGTTTGACAGGGGCCGTGGTAGGATAGATGACAATACTAGAAGGGAACTGAGGAGAAAGAAACTCTGCTTCACTTGCAAAGAAATGTGGAATCCGTCACATAAGTTTATGGAACGTGGCCAGGTTCACCATATAGAAGTTACCTCGGACAATGGAGAGAAGGGAGAGTATGGTCAGATACAAAACATTGAGGCCAAAATTGCAGAGACAACAGAAGAGGAGGTTCCAGAACTTGACTGTGCGACTGGAGAGAAGGCTACCTTGGCATCTATCAGTGGGGTACCCAAGTTCAACACCTTCAGGATGAGAGGGGTCTTGTAGGGATAGAGAGTCTCAGTTCTGATTGATGAAGGAGCTTCTCACAATTTCATTGATGCAACATTACTGAAGAGGAGGCACATACCTACAGTAGAATTTGAAGGATTCAACGTAGAGGTAGCAGGTGGGAGTACTATGCCCTGTGACAGATACATACTAGGTATGAAACTCACCTTGGGAAGGCATGAGTTAGTTCAAGATGTGTATGTGATGGATCTTCCCGAAACCAACATCATCCTAGGGGTGCAGTGGCTCAGCACTTTAGGACCCATCACCACCAATTACAAGACCATGGAAATGTCCTTTGTAGAGGAAGGAGGACGAAAGGTTATGCTCAGAGGCATGACAGGTAACTCTGCCAGAGTGGTCACGGCCAAGAGGATGGAAGCCATCTTCAGAAGGGAAGAAATTGTATACATATCAAAATGCAAGATCTCAACATGGGTGGATGAGAAGGGAAAGGTGCATTACACACCAAAGATTAAAAGAATCCTTGACAGGCACCATAAGGTGTTTGGGCCAATTCCTCCAGGTGTGCCACCAAACAGGGGGGTTTGAGCACATCATTGAGCTAGAAGTAGGGGCTAAACCTGTTATCACCACACCCTATAGGCACCCTAAGAAGTATAAAGACGAGATAGAGAAGGCCATCAAAGAGCTTCTAGACATGGGACACATCAGGTCGAGTTCAAGCCCGTTTGCTTCTTCAGTAGTCTTGGTAAAGAAGAAGGATGGAACAATGAGAATGTGCATTGACTTCCGGGATTTGAATAAAAAGATGATCAAAAATAGGTACCCCATACCCAGGATTGATGAGTTGTTGGATGAGCTGCATGGAGCTATCTATTTCACAAAAATTGACCTTCGTTCAGGCTACCATCAAATCAAGATGAGGGAGGAGGACATCTCAAAAATGGCTTTTAGGTGTCCCTACAGCCATTACGAGTTTTTGGTAATGCCCCAGCCACATTTTAGTCCTGCATGAACTGTGTGTTCAACAAACATTTGAGGAAACACTTGTTGGTATTCTTTGATGACTTGCTCATTTACAACAAGACCTGGGAGGAACACCTTCGACATGTGGACCAAATCCTATCAATCATGGAAGAACAGTCACTATACGCCAAGGAATCCAAGTGTGAGTTTGGGATGACAGAGGTGCTCTACTTGGGACACATCATAGGGGAAAAAGGGGTACAGGTACACCAGGAGAAAATAACAGCCATTAGGGAATGGCCTACTCTGAAGACACTTACAGAATTGAGGGGATTCTTGGGCCTATGCACATACTACAGAAAAATTTTCAAAGGGTTCTCTCAACTATACGCACCCTTGACTGACCTGACCAAAAAGGGGTCCTTCAAATGGAATGACGAGGCCCAAACCACGATGGAGAGAATGAAAGAAGTCATGAGCACCTGCCCAGTTCTATCTCTTCCAGATTTCGGCATACCCTTCACCTTAGAGTGTGATGCCTCGGGGGAAGGTATAGGGGCCATGTTGATGTAGAATAGGCACCCTCTTACCTATGAAAGTCTGAAACTCAGGGGTCCTGAGCTACTTTATAGCATTTACGACAAAGAAATGTTGGCTATCATGCATGCACTAGCCAAATTTAGGCAATATTTGGTAGGTGCAAGGTTTGTGGTCAAATCAGACCATAACAGTCTTAAATATCTATTAGAGCAGAAGGATTTGAATGAAAGACAACAAAAATAGGTAAGAAAAATATAGGCCTACGACTTCAACATTGAATTCGTCAAAGGGAAGAACAACGCAGTAGTCGATGCATTATCCAGGAGGCCATCCATTTTTTCCATGTTCAGTATGTCAGTCGACTGGAAGGATCACTTGATAGTGGAATATGCAAAGGATCAGTTCAATTGTCAACTGTTGGACAAACAAATACAAGATGACAACTTCAGGGTCATGAAGGACCTTAGTTATTACAAAGGTCGAATCTTCTTAGTTTCTGGATCAACTCTCAAAGCTAAGATCCTGCATGCATGTCATAACTCACCCGTAGCAGGACATTAGGGCATCAATAAGACGTACAGGTAGGTGAGAGAGAGGTTTGCATGGAAAGGCCTCAAGGAGGATGTGATTAAGCATGTCAAAGAGTGCACTACATGCCAAGAAAACAAGGATGAGCACACACACCCTGCAGGACTGTTGCAGCCCCTACCCATTCCAGAGCACAAGTGGGAAAGTATATCCATGGATTTCATCAACGGGTTGCCCAGAGCATAGGGGAAGGATTACATTTTCGTGGTGGTACATAGGTTGATGAAGTTTGCACACTTATTTTCCATAGCCACAGACTTCAGCACAGCACAGGTGGCCAAATTATTTTTCAGAGAGGTGTTCAGACTACATGGCCTACCCAAGACCATCATCAGTGACAGGGACAGCAGATTCATGAGTATGTTTTGGAAGGAGTTGTTCAGATTAGTGGGTATGGAATTGACTCCTAGTACTAGCTATCACCCTCAGACAGATGGTCAGACTGAAATAGTCAACAAATGGGTGGAAGGCTACCTCAGAAATTACGTAGCAGGACAACAGAAAGCATGGGTCATATGGTTTCACTTGGGAGAATATTGCTACAACACCACCCATCATGTATCCATAGGCATGACACCATTTAGAGCTTTATATATCTATGATCCCCTTTCCTTTTTGGAGATTTCCTTTGGGGACAGCAGGGCACCCATGGTGCAGGATTGGGTACAAAAGAGCCAAGACATTCTCCGGGAGTTGAAGGATCATTTACAGAGGGCACAGAATCAGCAGAAGGTCCAGGCAGACAAACACAGAATGGAGCGCACTTTTGAAGTGGGTGACTTGGTTTATTTGAGGCTCCAACCTTATCGGCAGGCCTCAATTAAAAGAAGCGGAGCAGAAAAACTACAGCCACGTTTCTTTGGGCCCTACAGGATCAGCAGAAAGATAGGGGTCGTGGCTTATGAGTTAGATCTTCCACCAGGCATCCAGATACTCAATGTCTTCCATGTATCCTGCTTGAAGAAGGCCATCGGCCAACACATCCGCCCCATTGAGATACTACCTCCCATGGACGAAGAAGGTCAGCTGGTGTTGATTCCAGAAGAGATATTGGAAGTTCGAGAAAAGAAGCTACGGAAGAGAAGCATCAATGAGTATCTGATCAGGTGGAAAGACTTGCCCATTGAGGATGCCACTTGGGAGAGTGAACAGATGGTATGAGATGCAGGTTTGGAATTGCTTGAGGACAACCAATTTCAAGCAGGGGAGACTGTAATGTCCCCCACCTCTTAGGGAGGTGATGAGGAGACTCAGTGGCTTGGGCACCCCCACTAGGTCATAGTTTCACACTGAGGGGGGAGATCAACTAGATTAAAGTTATATTTTTAAGTTGACTTGAGGAAGGGAAAGGATAAAAGGAGGGAAAGATAATTCAACAGAAGAATAGAAGTTAACTCTGAGAATTAACTTAACTCAATAGAGGATTAGAAGGAAAAGTATAAGTAAGAGGCAAGGGCGCACCTATTGGGCATTCTGGATTTGGCATATTGCTTGTTATTTCTCTTGAGAATTCGGTTTGGGGGTTTTTCTATACAAACCCTTGTGAGCAACTTAGTGGTGAAATATCCACTCACCTTGTTCCACAGCTTGGTCTCGGGGATGAAATATTCCTCCACACCATTCTATTCTCAGCATATCTCTTCCTAGTGCTTCTGAATATAACATGGTCGTACTGTTTTGAGGAGTTTTAGCAAGGGCACACCATTTTGAAGAGAAGGGTTCGATCTAGCCAATCAGGAGGAGCGTTGGGAATTTCATCAGTTAGGTTTTACTTGCAGGTGCTCCACCATCATTTTGAGTGCTTTTCCAGAGAGTTATCACCATCAGACATTTAGATTTAGATTGGGACGATTTGGAGGAAAGGAGGACGTCCCACCATTTTGTATTTCTCATATCTAGAGAGATCCGCTTGACATCTGGGTCTAAAACTTCGCCCACAGGGTTCTCTTAGCCTGATCTACATTCCGGGAGAGTTTCGGAGCATTTGGAGGCTTTTCTCATCAGGGTCGAATCACCAAGGGTTTCAGCCATCCAGGAGGGTGCAGCTTCAGCAGAAGATTCAGAGTTTGGAGGGGTTTTCCTTGGACGTTGAGCTTGAGACTTCAGGAGGGTGATCCTATCATCCCGATCTATCATCTAGCTGAGTTTGTACTTGTTTGGAGCCTTCCTTCAGTTGGGCCAATTTATTGAGGGTTTCAGCCTTCTAGTGGAGCATGGCACTTTCCAACTGAGGGACATTGGCATTCATTTATGCATGTATTGGTCTTCATATCTTATTCAGCCTTTGGGAGGCTTATTGTATCAATGGGAGCATTTTGTAGCAGCTCATACTTGTCTTTCATTGGAGCCATCTGAAGATTATTCCAGATCTGCTCATTCTATTGTATCTGATTCCTGATTCTATAATAAAGGTCAGATTTATGCTTATGCTTTATATCTTGAATGTGTTATGATATTCATGTGTTGGATGAATCTGTTACAATTGCATTTAATAACTCAATAACACCCGCAACTCAACAAATCAGTGGTAGTTAGTGATTCCAAGCAAAAAAATTTGGCTTGGGATCATTACACGGGTAATGGGATATCCATTACAAATTTCAATATATTACTGAAAACAATTATGCCCGATCGCTTCCCCATTCCATACTTAGCCACTTTTTTTTATTGCGGGTTCCTGGACAGATGGGCTCAATATTGCGCTTCCATTGTTCTGCGACCTACAAACAACACTTGGAGTTTCTTGATATACAAATTGATCGCTGGACTACCCCGTCATGCCCTATTTTGTGTTACACATTTTGTACTCAAAAGTTCTAAGATATACAATTTGACCGTCAGGCCCTCACCTCTCCTGAGTATCCCTTGTGACCTTATTTTGAAGCCCGACCGACAGACCGCTTTTCATACTTAGCCATTCCTTAATCGCTCTTCCCAGTCCCCACCACCTTCGCACTTCTTTCTAAATATGCAATTAGTAAGCTTTAATGCTAACAACTCATCATGCAGAAACCGTAAATATTGTCATTAATGAGTGAAAGGATTGAGGATATCTCCCATTAATATGTATTAAACCAAGATTTGCGGAGGGTTATATTACCCCTTCTGAGTGTTCATTTCAAACATCATGGAATGTCTTTCGCGGGTCGTCGGATTGGCGGGTTCACGAAATCTCCAATCCTTAATCGCTCTTCGTCGTCCCCGCCACCTTCACACTTCTTTCTAAGTATGCAATTAGTAAGATTTAATGCTAACATCTCATCATGCAAGAACCGTAGAGATTGTCATTAATGAGTGAAAGGCTCAAGGAGATCTCCCATTCATACACATTAAACCAATATTTGTGGAGGGTTATATTATCCCTTTTGAGTGTTAATTTCAAACATTGTCTGGAGAAAACAGACGTTCTCGTCAATTTATGGCAGCAGCTCGGCAACAGTTATGTGGAGATACAGTGAACATCTTCGGTCGTGAGGACCAGAACTTCCAGTGGTCCAGGGCATATTCTTACTACTCATCCCCTTCTTACTAGAACAAAGTAATTTGGACCTATGGAATTGCTCGTGTAGGTTGTGTCCCTAAAGTCTTTGACTATAAGGAGGTGGTCTCTTGGTGTACCGAGAGATATATTTCAAGCCAAATAATTATTCCACTACAGGGCCACTCTCCTGTTTCTTTGTCACCTCAGGTCTTCCACAAGATGTTGAGATTGTCGGATCCAACAATGACCTTCAGAGGAGAAGACTGCAAGGAGTTCCTAAAAAAGCATGATAACAGGTTGGACCTCTTACTCGAGTTCCTAGAATACCCGACGATAGTTCCTGGAGATATCACAAGGTTGCAAGTTATTTCGTTTAGAAATCCATTCCAGGAAATTGCCTGGTTGTCTACGAGGATAACAGGACAAGAATCCACAACAAGCATTTATCGCATGATTCTTTATATTTTGTATTTCACAGTCAAGGAACATGACATTTTTTATTGGGGGAAGTTGATTTCCATTGAAATTTGTTCCCAATTGTCATGATTCAAACAGGAGAAGAAATTTTATATTTCATCCTACTTGGTTTTCGTGATAGCGCATTGTTGTCCATTTCCAAAAATGTCTATGTCCAAGAAGGTAAATTATGAATTTGACCTAGTAACCTTCTAGTACCAGGACTTATGGAGGCACAAGGACTCCCATTGTTTTTATGAGTTTTTTAATGACTTTGTTTCAGTTTTCAAAGATTTATTGTTAGGAAAGTATGTTGTTGGCCCTTGACCAAGTTTTGGGATATCCTCGGTCAAGTTTGACCTATTTTGGACTTCGACAGCCTGTCGAAGGAGGAGCGCAAGACGAAGTAGAGATCGCAAGATCTTGGCCCCTTTTTAGGGCCTTTTAGGTTTTGGGATTATGTAACGGGTATGGGATGTCATCCCATGGGTTTACCCATGTTTAGGCCTATTTTGCAATGTATAAATAGATGTCTAGGCTATGTAAAAGAGGGAAAGATATGCATATCTGTGTGATATTGGGCTAAGTGCTAAGTACATGCTTTGTGCATATTGTGTAAGACTTGTCGAGCTAAGTGCAAATAACTATAAGAAGGCTTGGTGTTGTACCCTAGCTCGAAGAAGGAGGATCTGGAGAAGTGCACGCAGATCTCATGTCTTATGCGGAGTAGGATTTTGATGTTATGTGCCTATAAGAAGCTTGACGGAAGATAATAAAGAAGAAGAGTTGGTGGACGTTGCCCCGGGGTGGGGGTGAACCACATATATGTTGTGTTGCTCTTCTTTGTGCGATGTGTTGATGCATTTATGCCTTACTTGCTAAGTATTTTGATATAGATAGATAGAATTGTTTATGCTTTGTGCTAATGATGTATATGGTTGCTAGATCTGACCTATGTGAATGTTCTTAGTGCTTGAATATGCTAGATATAATCTATCTATTTATGCTAAGTTCTTAGATACATAATATCTGAATGAATGTTGTGACACTCTGTTTTATCTGTGGAGTAAATATTGGTTAAATATTGATGAATTGTTAGTGCTAAGTGCTATATTGAGTATTACAATCACAGATCGGTGTCCCATCTAAGGTTGCAGACACCTCAGTCTTGCAACCACCCCTACCTCTACCTTAGATGAGACATCATATGCTTCGCAGGTGTTGCTGAAAGGGTCAGTAGTTAGGGTTTTGTTGGTGCGTTGTTGTAGCGTTGAACCCTGGGTCTGCCCCTGCACCAACAAATGGTTCCGTTGTCGGGACATGAAACTATGATTGTTGGGAACTGAGGAAGAAGAAGCTTTGTGCAAAGATTCGACCTGAAACTATGAAAGCTCTATGCATAGATTTGTTTCCCTAGTGCGCAACATTCTACTTGACATATGAAGCTTTGTGCCAAGAAAAGAGGTCAAATCTGAAGAAAATAGGTAAGCTCTGCAAGCTCTGTGCTTTGATAAAGGTAAGAATAGTGAAAAGTTCTAGATCTAAAAGCTTTGTGCTCTGTAGAAGTAAGCTTAGTGGAAATTTTTGTTTCTAAAGCATGGATCTAGGTATGTTTGATAAAAAAATTCCTAGCTTGAAAACTAGGGCACTAATAAATGAAAGAAGGTTTGATGTGAACAGATCTTATAATAATAGTGAAAGATATGTTATACCTATGCATAGAAAGAATGTTTGGACTAACAAGTGGATGCAAGATCCTAGAAAGAATTTTTTACAGGTCAGCTATTATGACCCTAACACGTAGTACAGGAAAGGTTGGGGATCATTTAGAAGAAAGAGAGGATTAACCCTTTGTTACAGTTGCATAAGACCAGGACATCTAGCTAAGGAATTCCCTAGTAGAAGACCTGGTTGTCTTTGTTGCAAAGCTATGGACCATGAAGTATTGGATTGCCCTAGAATGATTGCTAAGATTGAAGGAATGAACATGAGACAAGAAGACCCTAAGGCAGAACCAGAAATTGTGATTATGATAGAACCCCAGAAAGAATCAGAGAAAGTATTTCTACAGATGAAGGAAACCATGAGTGACCACCGACATGTCAATCTATCAGAGGTCTTTAAAGGAAAAGAGTACATAGAAGCAAGAATAGGAGACTTCGACATTGACTGTGTCTTGGATGAAGAAACACAGGTGAATATCATGATAGAAAGGACTTGGGAACTTCTAGGGAAGCCTGCTATGACTCCTTCATTGGGAAGAATAGGATTATTCAGAGGAAAATTGATAACCCTATGTGGAAAGCTTTCACAGATACCTATGAATGCCAATGGAGCTTCGAAAAAAGAAGATTTTGATATTATTAAATTTACTAAGGATAGTGCACCCTTTGTTATGTTACTAGGAAAGCCTTGGACTGAAAGAGATCAAGCCAGAAGGGAAGAAGAAGAAGTCTTAGATCAGAAGAAGCAAGAGCTAAAATATTTCATGACTAGGAATATCGTGCACTTGATTGAACAACAGGAGAACCAAGCGAAGCTATTGAAAGCCAAGGACTTGGATGTCGAAGTAAGAAGGACACTAGAGGACCCACAGAAGACTGAAGTACCTACTCCAGATAAAGAAGAAGTACTATGATTAAATCTTAGGAAGGACTCTCAACGACGCGAAGTAACTATGCCAAAAGGAGATAAGAATCAGACTGGAAAAAGGACCACTGAGACGAAGCTTACTGGAAAGAAGGATAGAAAACTAAGCAAGAAGAGATCTAAGATCGACAAGTTACAGAAGGTTCCCAAAGGAACTTCGCAGAAGGAAAATTTACAGAATTGGAGCTTCACTGAAATATCAAAATAGCGTCACCTGGCACTTCGCCAGGGTGAAGAAATATATTTGTTGGGAATGATATATTCGTTCGACTGACGCCCCAAACAGGTAGAAAGGCATTTATGGTTCTCCATCAGGCCATTGGATCGCGCCATAACAGACAGAACAGAGTTAATGAAGGCTTCTCGCCCATTACAAGAGAGTCGTTGCCGAGTTACCTATTTATCCCATCGTACCATGCATCGAGAACACTTTTTCTAACTGAGAATCTGAGCCCACAGACTAAGTGTATTTTTCACTGTGATCATCGCATTATCGTCGTTTATTCCATTGTAGTGACTAGCTCCTCCGGAACCTGAGATATTCAATCACAAGCGCATATGTATGAAGAACTTAGCACAATCGAAGAAGATGTGACAGAAGTACTCATCGACCTCATGATTGAACGAGTAATGTCTGAAAGAGCAATGTATGTAGGTGTACAAGCGTCATCGGCAAGAGGAGTGCAAGCCTCCCCGTCGACTGCTAGCAGAGCCGGGCCATCCAGACCATCAGAGGAAAATAGAACTAAGCACAGAGATGACCTAGAAAATGTGAAGTTGATTCCATCCATACTTCCCACCTACATCCCACGTCTGGCCGGTGCGGTAAATTGTTTTAGTGTGCCAAGATATTTCGAGTACACTATGGTCACTGCGTACCTCCCGAAGGGGATACACGTAGTTCAAGAAGACCAGGACAAGATCGCAGCGTTGAAGTTCAATGACTTCAACCTCAAAGATCACAAGATCTATGGTATGCTCACCCCGTATAAGTACCTAACTAGAACAAAAGGGAAAAATTCGAAGATCATCCCTCAAACGTGGACCCGTAACCTCGCACAGTCCACCCTGTTGAATGTCATGAAGATCCCACACTTAGGATGACACCAAGAAGTCAATGCCTGTGTCAAGATGCTACTGTCGTGTTACCATGGTGGCTACTTGTGGCTAGACCACCACATTATACTTGACCCAACATTGATCCAAAGGATTACAGGACTGAGTATGCAAGGACACGATCCGCAGGAGTTTTATCCAGGCAAAGCCACAGATCACGCGCTGGCACAGAAGATCAAGGACACTTACGACGATGTCGAGAAAGGAACATGAGGTTATAAGGTAGCTTCTATCCAGAGTGGTGCAATGCGCCTAGCCTGTCAACTGATAGATGGAAATTTAGTAAGGAAGAACCGACCTATGCAGGTCACCGGCTTTGTCATCGACCTTGCAAGGAAGTGTGTGGAAGGCTTACAGATGAACTGGGTGAAGTACCTAGTTAACCAGTTGGTGATAGACTACCGAGAAGCACATGATCATGGTTATGAATTTCATTTCAGCTGGCTCCTAATCCTCATTGCATTAATTGCCTAGGATATGCCGGAAGGTGCCACCTTCCAGGACATAGAGCCATTCAAATCGCTTGCCGCGAAGTTTTCTACCTTGTGGTATTCAACTGATATGAACAAACAGTGGCAGTCGAATGTTGTTTTTCATACCTACTACCTCCAGCTAAAGAGAGCCATCGAAGTTAATCCTCTCATGACTCCAAACACCTTACACAGATTCTGGCCCCTGATGAAGTGCAGCACAGATCGACACTTTATTTACATTATAGCGCGAGTCAATGAACACAAGAAACAACATCAGTCATATTACAAACTGACATAGGAGGACCTTGAGGAGATCACTAAGGACTGGTCAGTGGACCTCCTTATCCCCGATGACCCTGCAGTGATGTTCAACCTTGAAATTGATAGCCTGAAGGATGCGCACAAAGAACATAATACGCTCGGACCCAGTAGGACAAAGAAGACCGAAGAGGCCCAAGATTTAAGCAGTGCCTCAGGGAAGATTGCTTCCATCTCACCTGAGCAAGGAGGTGAGGATGATGTAGAAAATATGAAGGACAAAGAAGATGAACAAAAGAAAGGCGAAGTAACACCACCCAGATATGAGGTTGACCCCTTGAAGAAGAGGAAGGTTTTCCCCCACAAACCTTCTTCTCAGAAGAAATCGAAAGCATCCTTGACCAATATGCAAACTGTCCTCACAGCTGATGATTTTTACTTCATCATAGCAGCTCTGAACGATGCTTCGCTTGAAATAGCAGAGAAACAAGAGGCCAAGCAAGAAGAAATGTATGATAGGAATGAAGTCAAACTCTGAGGGGTACAATAAGCACTACAGTCTAGTCACGCAGTCTCCACTGCACCTCTTCCATCGAGAGCACTAGAGTTGGGAGATGAGACAACCCAGCTTTTCCAGCTAGCTGATATAGTCAAAGCTTGCCTTTGACGAGCATAGGAGGAAACATAACAAGCCACCCAGGCTTTGATGTAAGTACAAGGAGTACTTGTAGAACAACGTCGAGCTGCAGAACAAGAAAAGATTTCTCTCCAAGCAAAGTTAGATGAAGAAAAAACACAAATACAACAAGGAAGAGAACAGTTTCTTGCGGAGCAACTCGACGTAAAAGAAGCAGTCAACATAGCACTTCGCTCTGTGACAGTCGTAGAAATAAAGGCAGAAGATCAAGTCACCTAGAAAGTAGAGCAGCTCGCAGAAGTGATCGAGCAACTACAACAACGCATAGCAGACTTAGAGCTCTGCACAGTGCTTGAGACTCCACAGGATGTAAGGGATCAAAGAGAAGCAACTGCTTGAAGCACAGTTGAGAGAATAAAATCCCTTGCTATGGAATGCAAGCAACTCATCGATCGCAGTGCCCAGACCTATGAACAACTCACTGAGAATCCATAACTAAAGGCACTCGAGTCGCAGCTCCAAGAAGCGAAGTATCAAGACAAAATGATACAGGTGCAGTTGAATCCCTATCAGTTGTAGAAAGAATGAAGAGATCCCAGGAGCAGCGCACTGCCTAGTAGTAGGTTCACACTATCCAGAGTAGAGTTATGGAAGTAACTCAGAGGCTCCAACCTATACAAGATAATTCTTACCAATTGTTCACAAAGGTCGAAGGTCGAGGAGCAGAACTGGAGCAGGTTGTTAATGTGGTTGAATAGTGCCTAGAAGGACCCGTGAATGACACAGTCATCCAAGATTTCATTGAATAGGAGGTCGTAGCACAACGACAAGTCGAAGCAGCTCGAGCCAAACTCGAGGCTTTCGAAGAAAAACTTCCCAGATCAGAGTGACTTGGGACGAGTCATAGGTGAGTGTTGGGGGCATGTTGGCCCTTGACCAAGTTTTGGGAGATCCTCAGTAAAGTTTGACCTATTTTGGACTTTGACAACCTGTCGAAGGAGGAGCGCAAGACGAAGTAGAGATCGCAGGATCTCAGCCCCTTTTTAGGGATTTTTGGGTTTTGGGATTATGTAACAGGGATGGGATGTTGGCCCATGGGTTTACCCATGTTTAGGCCTATTTTGTAAGGTATAAATAGATGTCTAGGCTATGTAAGAGAGGGAAAGATATGCATATCTATTTGATATTGGGATAAGTGCTAAGTACATGCATTGTGCATACTGTGTAAGACTTGCTGAGCTAAGTGCAAATAATTGTAAGAAGGCTTGGTATTGTACCCTAGCTCGAAGAAGGAGGATCTGGCGGAGTGCGTGCAGATCTCCTGTCTTATGCGGAGTAGGATTTGATGCTATGTGCCTGTAAGAAGCTTGACCGAAGATAATAAAGAAGAAGATTTGGTGGACGTAGCCCTAGAGTGGGGGTGAACCACGTATATGTTGTGTTGCTCTGCTTTGTGCAATGTGTTGATGCGTTTATGCCTTAATTGCTAAGTATTTTGATATAGATAGATAGATTTGTTTATTCTTTGTGCTAATGATGTATATGGTTGCTAGATCTGACCTATGTGAATGTGCTTAGTGCTTGAATCTGTTGGATATAATCTATATCTTTATGCTAAGTGCTCAGATACATAAGATCTAAATGAATGTTGCGACGCTCTGTTTTATCTGCAGAGTAAATATTGGTTAAATGTTGATGAATTGTCAGTGCTAAGTGTTATATTGAGTACTACAATCACAGATCTGTGTCCCAACTAAGGTTGCAAACACCTGAGTCCTGCAACCACCCATGCCTCTACCTCAGGTGAGACTTCATCTGCTTCGCAGGTGTTGCCGAAAGGGTCGGTAGTTAGGGTTTTGTTGGTGCGTTGTTGTAGCGTTGAACCCTGGGTCTACCCCTATGCCAACAGATGCTCCCCGAATGTCTGACCAAGCAACCAAGTTTTTGGACAGGAAGGGGACACTTGAACAAATGGAGAATTACAGTGTAATAATGATTTTTGACTCCAAGGAAAATCTTGCTTTCCTTCCATGTCACATTACAGACAAAATGTTTGTTAAAGAAATAGCAAGTCAATACAACTACTAGTTGCATTTTTTCCATGAGAAGAGAAAAAAGTAGTTCATTCCTCTGTCTTAGAAAGTCGGGGATTTTGTGTTCAGGAACGTCAATAAGATTGATGAATTCACAGTCCATTTCAACAAATTGAACCTAAGATATGCTGAAACACTGAGAGGGATCGACCCTAATGGGATTTTTGTAGAACATTTACTAACAGTTGGCTTCGAAAATTCTTTTATCCATACACTCCTAAACAAAGACAAAGACAATGACAAGAACACTCCTGCTCCTGACGCTGGCGACCTAGAGACATTGCAAAACAACAATGAATTGTACAAACAACAGGGAAAATTCCCCGGTGAGAAGAGTGTCCAATCCCTAGCTGCCACTCCCAAGAGTACGACATCCTGGAGCATCGCTCCAATGGCCCACCCCAGTAAGCAAGCAACCCACAATTCTTCAAATGAAGGAGGAGATAAGAACCCTTCTCCAGGTAAAATTGATAGTTCTCACAAGCCTCCTATGAGGAAGAAGAGAAAAAACATTGTGGAAGAAGCAAAAGAGCCCCGAATTGAAAGGAATATACATGTCTTCTCCCTTGAATACATGGAACTTGAAACTGATCTCGAAAATGTATTCCCCGACGTTGATCAGCCCGGGGATGTGATCCACCATAATCCCCTAATGGAAATAGCTTAGACCAATATTTTCGATGAAGATGAATCCTTCATATTCCAAAACGTTGTTTTTGACAATGAATCTAAAAATTTAATTATTGAAAAGAGAGATGTAATAAATAAGAAAGGGAAATCTCGTTCAGAGATTAACCTTAGGAACATGCAACCGTCCCAAATCTCCTGAATTCACCGAGAAACCAGATATTCTTTTGATGATTCCATTGGAGGCCTTGAGGAGGAGAATGCCAAACTGAAGAACTGAATTAAGGAATTGGAGGAAGCTTTGATTGATATCCCATTGCTTGCCAGTCCATTAGCAATAACCATGCCTACCACCCCTGCAACCAAGTTAAAAGGATCTTCCAACCTCCTCACATCGTGTAGAGGGTATGTGGAGAAGAATATCAAGAAAAGAATGGAGCTAATTACTGAAGCCTAGGAAACATCAAAAAGTATAACTTCCTTTGGAATGAGGGCACATGCCCTCCAGGAATATTTGCAGGTGGATTTAAAAAATGAAGAAGGTTTCTATCTAGACGTGGTTGTCCCTTTTGGCATCAGAGTCACCAACATGACAGAAATGAGAAGAAGAGAAGAAGATCTCCCCTCAAACCAGATCAAACAATTAAATGCATGTTGGAAAGAGAAATTCAAGAACCTGCATCTCATTGTCCTATCATGTGAACAAGTTGTATCAAAGAAAGAAGAATTATTCAAAAAGATGAACGAAATAGACTTAGTCGGAAGTACCAACGAGGTCCAAGACCCCAAAATAATCCTCAACTCCTTGTTCTTAACCAAGCAAGCCTTCGATGAACAAGTTGAGATTTTTAATGGGTTGTCTTTTGAAAATTTTTACGACATCCTTGAATATGATGAGGATGATGTGGAAAACTGGCTAGTGGACTATTTGGTAAAAAATCTTGAAATTGAAGAGGCTCTGCGTAATCTTTCTATCGATCTAAGGGAATTAGAAAGTGAGATTTTCAACACAAAAATCCGGCATGAGATCAACATGGCCCCCATGAGAAGCTACATTGAAGAATGACTCCAAAGGGAAATCGACAAGCTCACCGACGAAGGGTAACAAGTGGTTGGCACGATTCCAGTAACCATCGACGAGAGCAATAAAAAGGCATCAGCAAGAAAATAGCAAATGGAGAGAGAGATATCATCATAGTAAGTCTATATTGATCACATTCTGCTTTATTTACCAATCCAGTTATTCCACCTCTTTAAATAGAAATGTCTAACCAAAGACTGATAACTTCCAATTTCTTCTTTTCAGGTCTTGTTGTCTACCGTCACCCACTTCTTCTTTCTACAGTCCTATTTCTTGTACTTATTTCTTTTATGGTCTGCGGGAGCCCCAATCCCAGTCTATATGACAAACACATTTAAATTTCGAGGAATATGTAACACACATTATTATTTTTTGAGAAATTTCAAAGAAAACTATTTTGGGAACAATCTCAACGGTGCCTTGTAACCCTGTTTTCGGAATGCAAAGTTATTTCTCTTTATGCATGTCGATCATCTTCTTTTATTTTTATGTGCTCAGAAATCTTTATCTTAAATTATGTTGGATGTCAGGAAATTGTGTTTATTTAATTTGAATGTTTAATGTGTGTGATTCATGGTCCTATTTTCCAAGAACCTTTATTTCAAAAAACAAAAAAAAATGTTTTCTATCATTTTGTATTGCTTTAAGTCATTACAACAGACTTTCTCTAAGTCCCACATTTGAACTATACATGCCCCAGGAAAAACTTAAAGAGGAGTACCACATCTATAAAAATGTTTTAGGTTTGACATCCTCGTTAGGTTGTCGTTTCGGTCCTAACAGATTCAAGGGTCAACAGACTTGTAAATACATCTACAAGAATATCCACAGAAATAAAAACCTTCAAAAAAGTTTATCATTGCCAAAAAATAATCAACTGGATAGACATGTTACAAATATATCAGTTGGTAATATACTGAACTGTCATAGGCATCTTACAAATATTTCAGTTGGATAGGCATGTTATAAAGATGCCCTCTTCCTGGAGAGAAATTGCAGATCAACCTCTGCAAAGTGGACTTGCTGCTCACGGACAAAAGCTTCAGGAAAAGGGCATCTTCCTTTGTCTCGACACCTTCTTTTCACACAGTTTAAATTAGCTTCAATGAGCTGAAAACTCGTGAAAATAAACAATCATGTTAGGTGTGTGTTAATATATAGAAAAAACTAGCAAACACAGAGGTCACACAAGAAAATCAAAGAATCTTCGACACTGAAAACATTTTCAAAAAACATTATATGGGTTTTTTTGCCACCACATATAACTTTATTTATCCTAACACATATAGAGACAGACAAGCTAGATGATCTATTTAATAGAATGAAATGGATGTTGTTTACTTTGTCCATGGGAAAAATTAAAGAATTGACTATGGAAATTGAAGTTAACTCTAAATATTGGGATGAAAGTCAGTTGGAAGTATACAAAGATCATTATAAATTAATTTCATAAATACATTAAAGAGATAAAACCTACAATATAGGAACATAAATTTCCAAGATGGCAAGTCAAACTCCAACAATATATCAAGTTACAAGTGATGGGGATATTTGTGCTTTTTAGTAGCTATCTGTTGCACTACTGGTAATAGGAAAAATTACGAAATCTTATTAAGAAAATAAAAGAAAGATGGATTTCAAAACACAATATAATTAGAATGAGAATACTTTCAAAAACTAAATGGTTTCAATGCCAGAATTGCTCTAGGAGATTAACGCTCGTGCGCCTGTCATCGATCAGTTTCCAATGTGCGATATGGGCAACCCTAGAACTTTAGCATCCCTGCTAAAGTTTTACCAACTTGCCAATTTTAGAACTCCCTTGGCCATATTTAGCGATGTAACAAATTTTTCACAAAGTGAATTTCTCGTTAATTACTTGTTAACCCGATATTAATATAATATTATCATTAACTAATTCGAGAATTTGGGACTCCGACTCTTCGGGGCTCCGGGCTTCGGGCGAACTGTGTTTGTTCTGGAAGGAAAACTCCCAGAGTGACATTCTCCCAGAGTCATGTAGCAACCTGACATCTTATAGTTGACGTGTCGCAGAGTGCCATGTGTCCTTTTCTACATGGATACAACATGTCTTGCCTGCTACTTGCCACGTGTCCGTGACAGTTTCCATGTGTCTCCAGTACTTCGGGTTTCTCATTCTCCCACGATCCCTCCATACATGTGCATTTATTCCCATTCCAACCCGACAGGGACTACGCCACCATGCAACACTTGTTATTTTCACATTGCATATAAAATATGAAAATAAAGGATTTGAAAGCTAAATCTTTGAAAGTTTAAAATCAGTTTAAATCCATTTTAACTTTAAATTCAAATCTAAATATTAAGATAAATTCAAATTTTTTTTTTAATTTCTTCATTTCAAAAAATCTTTAAAATGAATTTTTTGTTTATGTGATTATATAAAGAAAAAAGAAATGTTTGATATAATTTTTTCAACAAAAATCAATTTATAATTGTTTTTTTCAAATGATTAGTACAGGTTGTGAGCATTGACAAAATGAAGGTTATGATCATTAAATCCAACAAGATCATCCACGATAATTTTGTATATGACAATAATATCTTGGAGGAAGTGCCTTCATACAAGTATGTTGGAATTGATATTCATCACAAGCTCAATTGGAACTATAGCATTGAGAAAAGGATAAATGGAGGGTGGAAAACTTATTATGGGCTTGAAAATAGTTGTAAATTAGTAGACCTTTGGATATGGGATAAGAAAAAGGTCCTCTTTGAGACTCTTGTCACTCGTGTTATCTTATATGGATGTGAAGTTTGGGGATGCAGTATTTCTCGAGAATCTTGGAGAAAAATAGAGCAGATCCAAAAGAGTTTTATAACTTACAATCTCAAAATTAAGGACAATACACCCTATCTTATTTCTATGGGGAAAGTCCCCATAATTTGGGTCTAGTGACTAGGCAGAGCCTTGACACCTTAAAAAATAGAAAAACTTCTATTCTACCCCAAACCAAATACAACCTTACAATAACTAAGGGAAGAGAAAGAAGATAGAAATGTGTACCTTAATTCCTTACGGTTGTTGTCGATCCCTTCCGATTGTTGTCTGTTCCAAGATTGTAGACCTCCTCCCAAAGCTGGCCTAAGACAATGTTACGGAACAAACTATGAAAACATATGCTTAATTATCAAGATTATCTAAAGGGTTAGTTATTCATGAAAACATTCATAAACACAAAAACATAGACATAAAGATCTAGGAAAAGAAGTTTTCTCTTTTATTAAGAACAAAATTGGAGGTTACAACCTAAATTTTGTTGGCGCCGCTTCACGAACCTCACATGAGTTCCTCTACTTTGTCTCCAAGTGCACTATTCCCAATAATATCCTCACCACCAACAAGCCAATATAAGGGAAAATGATGGATGATATAAGGAGGATGGATGGAAGGGAATGTTGAGGATGAAACTCAGAGCAGAATGCAAAAATCTTGGAATACAAGGGAAAAAATTTGGCAGAGTTCTCTTGCCTCTAGTTTGATATATCCAAATGATCCCCCTAGGGCCCTTTTTATATGAGAAAATGGTGGTTAATTCATTGTCAGAAGGGCTATAGGAGGTAAGATGGTTGCAAAACCTAAGATAGCTCGTAAACTTCATCGGAAAGCATGGATTTTATATTTTTTTGTCACTTTTTAGAGTACACGTGTGCTTTTAGTTATGCAACAAGCATATGTACGCGGGCGTTTAGGCATGCAACTAGCGTATGTACGCAATGCCTATGCAATAGGGTGCGTATGCCATACAAAAACTTATTTTTTGATAAGAACTCCATCAAAAAGGGTTGGCAGATGTATGAATGAGTAGGCCAACATTCAAGATGCATAGTAGTGGCATTTTGAGTTATAACACCTATCCTCCTCATTGAAGCAAGCATTTCCCTCGTTGAGAGTACAATAATGATAAGGTACTTAATGTATAAGAACAAGATAAACAACATGGATAACAAGAGGCTCCCCAAAATTGCTTCAAACTCTAACCAAAATCACCAACGGCTAAAGCGAGGATGGCATAGTGATGCCAAGTCTTGGCCAAATCATTGGGGAATAAAAGAAGAAGTAATTCTGCAGAATATGGATGATACAAAAAATATTGTACAAGCTAAATTAAAGGAGAATCTATGGTGTGACAAAGAATTAGAGGATAAAAGAAAATTAAGATATTATAAGGAGGTAGTTAACCCTAACCTTGAAGATCAAAAGTATCTCTCTATTTGGACTAGCGTAAAGAACATAATCAGTATTACTAAAATAAGAACTAATTCTCATGAGCTGCATAGTTAAACTAGGCATTGGACAATCCCCAAAACACCATGGAAAGAAACAATTTGTCACCTTTGTGACACCAAGAGGATTGAAGATGAAAAACACTTTCTCCTAGAATGCCCTGTGTATGCCCAAATTAGATCCCAATTTCCAAATATTTGTCACAATATCGACCTTCCTAACCTTCTAAGTCATCAAAACTTTAGTGATCTTGGAATGATTCTCTTAATGTTTTCCAAGCATCAAAATAACATTTTAAAGAAATTCAAGTAATCTCTTGCTTTTCTTCAGGTTCAATAGACCAATTTTGGTCTCAGTGGACATTAACCATCATCAACATCACCGTAACATTTCTACAAAATATTATATTTAATGGATAAAGATAAAATAGAGAGATTTGATAATTGTATTCTTTTTATTACAAAGTTCAGGGAAAACCCCCAAGTACTCAACAATGGAAGCCAACCCAATTAACAAGGTATTGTTTCATATTATAATTATATACTTAAAAAATAAAATTTATAAGATGAAATTTTATTCATATAGTTTTATTTAATAATTTTTTTAATTGATGATATAAACATTTATTTTATTAAAAATATTTGTACGAATTTTTATTAAGATATTTTAAAAATGGAAACTTATATTTATATTAAATTTCAAATTTAAACTAATTGTAATAACAAAAATAAATATTCTCTGGATGGAGTGTCACCTAGAGCATAGAGTTCATGTCTTTTCATCCTGCATGTCGATCGCCCGCCACTTGACACATCGTTTCACAAGCCCATATTGTGGAGAATGTATTCAGGTGGTCGCCAGTTTAGGGCATTCAAAGCCCACAACACTCAGTTCGCTCTCGGCACAGGGGAATGTTGTAGGTTAGTACGAGGTTGGTTGGTGTCATTAACTCTAGATACGAGCTATTTAATACGCCTTTAACCGCCATGAATTCGCTTATGGGAGGAGAATTAAGGTCACTTAGTGTCAAAAGGAATAGTCATTATGTCTGGTTATTCCTCTGGATGCAATACAGTGGAAAGGGAGAACTTTGCGTCAACGCCTTTCGTATTTGGAAGCTCCCCGTCTATTAAATCATCATGCCGAGGCAACTTGGTCGCTCAAAGAGGGGTAGATGAGATTATGTTCCATTGGGCAGGCCCCTTTCATTAGTCACAGGCAGCGGAATTTCACACAGCAATATGAAAAGGCCTAAAACTCCATCACATAGTTCGACACACCCACAGGACAATGGTCACACCTCTTCTAGGTGGGGCTGCAAAATAGAGTGGTTCGGTAGACGAGGGTTGTCCTTGGGTTATGCCCTGAGGTCCTTCTCGGGCTGGACCTCTTCTGACAATCCACAGGCAAGCTCTCACCATGGTCAATCCCAGCGCATTCAGGCATCTACGTCTTCAAAGCATGTATAAAATCACCCATCTGAAGCGGTCTCCATGGACAAAAGAAACATTTCAAAAGAGGAGGATTCGCAATGTTTTTTGAAGCATTGACCAACCTTTATCCTTTGGCTTTCGAGTTTCTCAGTGAGCTTCATGACATGCAATTCCTCCTGGAGCCCTTAGACCGTCGCATCTCTCTGATAATGGATGTGGATAATGATAGAGAGGCTCCCCAACTCTCTCGACAATTGGAGCATCGACACCCATCCTTCTTCCTCCGGGACAAAATCTACTTTCAGTGTAATGGTCACCAGGTTCAACATTCCACTCATTAGTTTTTATAGTTTACATATGTCCAAGTTAGGTAATACTTCTAATAGTATAGGAATAAGGCTTTATTTATAGACTATTGTTGTCTTTCTGACCTTATCATTGTTAGACAACCATTTTGCCATAGTAAATATTTGGTTCTGTAATAATTTTGTGGACATAGGCAAAATAATTTTGAGAAATCAGCTAAGGCAGCATCGGTTTCCCAGGGTAGTGACTCTGTCTCTAGTGAAAACTAAATATTATGTAACAACGCTTCATGGGAGGTAATATAATTTCACTTATTTACAAAA
>ML785719.1:502462-513429 GCA_009831015.1 Picea engelmannii
TTACATCCGCCTAATTCTCTTTTATTGAAAGGTCTTATTAATATTGACCTTTATTACATCCGAATACATTAATCTACCCATGTGCGGGTTAGGACCTTAACACCCCACAACACCAACCACCTGGGGGCAACCAGAACCAAGGGAACCAAAACCCCCAAGGGGGAAATAATAACAAACGCCAAGGGAGAAATAATGTTAAAACCATCTTCCCTTATTCCCTTTGTGGTGAGTTCGGTCATTACACTCACCATTGCCCCCAAATCGCTGATTTCAAACGGTTGAAAGACTCTGGTAGTCTTCCCCATTCTCCTGCACAACATGCCCCTCAGCAGGCACTACAACAATACGTGCAACAACCCCTTCCCGCCGTGCTGCAAAATCCTATTCCACATCAAGGTGTGATAAACACCCAATATGACACACATCCCCCACCTCAGGTGGGACAATACCACAACCCCAACAATCCAGGAGAGCGTACAATTCTCCTCACCAGTGAGGAAGAAATCCTTCTGCAAACCCGTAATCGTCAATATCATACACCCCCTGAGTCTATCCCCATATCTCCAGAGACAAACCCTACACCGACAGGACCCCCGTTGGTGATCCCTCGCCCTTCAGCTGAACCACCACTACGCATCCCTCGCATCCCCTTGCACAGGAATGTCCACAACCCACAGGCTAGGGCAGCGCATAACTACAGTTTGGTAGACAACTTAGAACAATCCCCGGCTGCCATGTCAGTTTTGGAAGTCCTCCAGACTTGTCCTACGCAATGGAAATCACTACTTTCCGCCTTGGGGGCAGTCGACCTTGCAGATACTTGACTCATCACCTTTGATCTTGACAACGGAGAACCTCGTCTTCCCGCCTTGATCGCTTTTCAAATACCAGTAAAAATACGGAACATCACAGTTCATCGGTGTATCATCGATGAAGGTGCATCTACGTGCATCATGTCCAAAACCGTATGGCAGAAACTAGGTTCCCCGGAACTCATACCCTCTGCCATCACATTACGAGCTTATGACGGACGACCATCCTCTCCTGAAGGGCTCTTCCAAAATGTCCCCGTTGAACTCAGGGGCAAGACTATTCTCATTGATATCGAAGTTATCGACGCCCCGCTCGATTATAATATCTTGTTCGGTCGTAGCTACATGTACGCTATGAAGGCAGTGGCATCTTCTGTCTTTCGGACAATGATGTTACCCCACAATGGGAAGATCGTGACCATCGACCAAGTCTCACATTATGAGCCTAACCCATCTGCCAACCTCGATAACATTCTTCCTCTCATACACACCAACCAAGACGCATACCCACTCGTCGAGATGAGTCCTGGAATTTTCAAAGATCCATCCTTGTTAGGGATGTACCATGGAGCACCACCACTCCTTCATCCTACTAATCAGATATGTGTCATATCATCTAACAAGGATGCTCTTCCTCCCCAGGAGGCTTCAGTCATTCCTGACATCCCAATAGTCGCAGAACCACTCCCACCGGAGCCTCCTGCGCACTCGTCGACCCCAACAGTCCACGAATCCACATCCCCTCAAGAGCACAATCCCGTTTGGGAAACAGTCCCCCAACCCCTCACCCAAATTCCCTTCTTTTACCCTCCACCAGGTATCGAATCTTTTCAGGTAGCCGCAACGCTCACACTACCGAATATGGTGTTAGCAATCCCAGTTTGGTATTTACACCCACCAGAGATGGTCCCTCGACCATCCCTTCCCCCACAGGAAGGACTTCCCATGACGATTCCCGTCCTTGCCCCCACCACCCCCCCACTCACTAACCTCCCGGCTACAGCTGGGGGCAGGAGAAAGAAGAAAGATCCCACCGCTCCACTTCCTCCACGTGTCCCACCACCTTGCGCACTATGTGAGAAAGAGGGCCACCAAACCAACAATTGTCCATCACTACCTGAATTACGGAATTTGATCCCCCTCAATCAAACTCCCATAACACCCACCACTACTACTAGTCCCACCACTACCATCCACCCTTCCAGTAGTAAAGGGTTGAGGACCAAATACGCTTGTGCTATATGTTCAGAGTATGGCCATTACACCCATCATTGCCCAGCACTGCCACATTTTCGCCAGACATTAGTGGTTGTACGCCAGAACTTCCAGAACAACTCACGCTCTGCTATGTCCTCTTCCACAAATATCACTGACATTCGCTATGTCACCACTTCCGTCAATGAACGTATGAGACGCCCTTGCTCTCTCTGCGATTCATTAGCTCATTTTACATACCAATGTCCTATGATCCTTGAATACAGGCAACATCAATTGGCCCTACTTCACCGACCCGCAGAGGCAATAATTGACATTACCTCGTCACTGGAGGATCTTCATGTCATTTCTCCCGAGCTCGAGGCACTCCCAACACCTCCATGGTTCTTAGATGACGTCTCTGAGGATTTACCCCGCAACCCCCCCAATTCTCCTACTCATTCCCCTATGGACACTCTCCACCCAACCACCACGGGTACCCCTCAGTACTTCAATATATGGTTTTTGTCGAGTGAACCCTCCCCATCTCCTAGCATAGTTCCCGCTGCTTCTTCATCAGGGGGCAACCACACTGTCACCGAGATCACTCCTCATGACCCCTTGTATTCCCGGCGTTTCCAATGCGATGAGGAAATAATCGAAGAGCTAAATCGCCCAGACTCTCCCTGGGATGCGCTACATCACCGCACACTCTTCTCTCCGCAGGAAGCCCCCATGCCTCCTAACCAAAACCCCATTTACACAATCGAAACCAAAGATTTTATCCCATCCGGGCCTATCGATTGGTCCAACAATCCCATTCCTACCCCTGATGCGTTTGAAGAAGGCAACATGGCCAAAATTTCCCCCACCATCAAAATCGACATTTCCATTAAAAATGACTTCGTCGAAGAAATCATCATTGGAGCTGCTTGCACTCCTCAGGAAATCGACGCATATAAAGCCCTCTTCCAGGAATATAGGGATATTTTTGTCTGGTCATACACGGAAATGCCTGGCCTCGATCCCTCCATTTTCAAACATTGCATCGACACCTGGCCCGACACCACACCAGTTCGCCAAAAACAGTGACCACTACACCCATCCAAAGTCGCGGCTATCAAAGATGAAATTGACAAATTACGCACGGCCGGGTTTATTTACCCCATCGCTTACACGTCATGGGTTTCCAACCCTGTACCCGTCGACAAAAAATAGGGCACTATCCGCGTTTGCATAGACTTTCGCGATCTCAATAACGCATGTCCAAAAGACAACTCTCCAACGCCTTTCATCGATCAGATTATCGACGATTGCGCCGGCCACGAGGCTCTCTCCTTTATGGACAGATTCTCTGGCTATAACCAAATCCAAATCCACCTAGTCGATCAGTATAAAACCGCATTCACTACCCCGTGGGGTACCTTTGCATATCGTGTCATGCCTTTCGGCTTAAAAAATGCCGACGCAACTTTCCAGCGGGCGATGACATACATCTTCCACGATCTGGCTAAAATCATCCTTGCCTACTTGGACGACCTCACAGCTCGATCCAAGAAATACACCCAGCACCTCGATGATTTACGAATCATCTTTCAACGGTGTCGTCAGTACAACATCCGCTTGAATCCTCTCAAGTGTGTGTTCTGTGTCACCGCCGGGCTCCTCCTCGGTTTTATTGTTTCCCAAAGCGGTATTACCATGGACCCCCTCAAAGTCCAAGCTATCACCGAAATCCCACCTCCCCGAAATTTACGGCAACTTCAGAGTCTTCAAGCTAACTTTCTTAGACGCTTTGTCTCGGATTATGCCATACGTGCACATGGCTTCCTTTGCTTACTACATCATGACATCCCATTTCACTGGGACGACCACACCCAACAGTCATTTGACGATCTTAAAGCAGCGCTTTCAAATCCACCTTTAATTAGTGCACCTGACTATAATCACGACTACATCCTCTACGTATCAGCATCAGTTGTATCAGTAGCCGGCGTCCTCGTCCAGCTCAGAGATGAAAATCGGGAACACGTCATTTATTACGTTAGTAAGAACCTCTCAGGACCACCCTTGAACTATAAACACGAAGAGAAACTTGCTCTTGCAGTTGTCCTCGCAGTCCAGAAACTGCGCCATTACATTCTGCTTCGCACCACAAAGGTCGTCGCGGATTCCAACCCTATGTAGTACTTGCTCATCCATCGGCAAGTTAACGACAAATTCGCTCGATGGATCGTTATCCTTCAGGAGTACGACCTTGAGTTCTCAACACCTAAGAGTAAGAAGGCCCTCATTCTCGCCGAACTTGTCATGACCCTCCCCTCTGACACCACCAGTGCCCCCGTCAATACCGACTTTCCCAACGCACATCTCTTTTACATTACTTTAGATGATCCTTGGTACGACGACCTTCTCATCTACCTCCGAACTCAGAAGTTCGATAACCACCTTTCACGGGATGATCGTCGACGTATTCGCCATCAGGCCCCCCGCTACCTTCTCATCGGAGACATCCTCTACCGGCGGGGCGTCGACACCATTCTTCGTCGATGCCTGACTATTGACGAGGCCGACAGAGTCTTAAACGACTGCCACAGTGGTGCATGTGGGGGCCATGTTTCGAGTATATCCACTGCTCAAAATATTATCCAAGCCGATTACTTTTGGCCTACCTTGTTTCACGATTGCATTCATGCCGTGAAACGATGTGAGCAATGTCAGCTCTATGCCAACAAAGCCCGAGCTCCCCCCGCTCTTCTTCACCCTGTCATTACTGCCGACCCTTTTTGTAAATGGGGCATCGACTTTATGACTTGTAATCCCCCCTCTAGCAATGGCCACAAATACATCGTGGTTGCCGTTGATTACTTCACCAAATGGGCTGAAGCTATGCCCACTTTCAACAACACCGCTGACACGGTAGCACGTTTTTTCTTTAACCATGTCATATCCCGCTTTGGAGTACCCCTCCAACTCGTTTCTGACCATGGGAAACACTTTGAGAATGAGATATTCGTCGAACTCTCATCTCGGTTAGGCTTCTCTCACGAGTTTGCCTCACCATATTACCCTCAGTCAAATGGACAGGTCGAGACAGTTAACAAAGTCCTCAAGACCATGTTATAGTGCATAGTTAATAAACATAAAACCAATTGGCATCATATGTTATTTTCTGCGCTATGGGCTTATTGAACGGCTGTGAAAACCGCTACCGGTTTCACACCGTTCCATTTAGTCCATGGGGTCGAGGCAACTCTTCCCATTGAGTGCGAAATTCCCACCTTACGCACCGCAATTGAGCTATTACCTGACATTGCTCCAATGGAGCAGCGCTTGCTGAACTTGGAGTCTCTGGATGAAGATCGTTGATCTTCCTTACAGAACAACGAGGCAACTAAAAAACGATCCAAGGCTACCTTTGATCGCCATGTCAACCTTCGATCATTCCGTGAAGTTGACCTCGTCCTAGCTTATGATATCGCTCATGATACCTTTGGCCACGACAAATTTGAATCATTTTGGCATGGCCCTTACATTATCCAACATTGCCTCACCAAAGGCGCATACATCTTGGCCTCCTCCGAAGGCCTCTCTCTCAAAGAACCTGTCAATGGGTTGTATCTAAAGAAATTTTATTCTTAAAAGTAGTCATTCTACTTTAGATTATTTCTTTTTCTAGCGTTTTTAATCTTTTTTCTCATCCCCTCTCGTCTAAACTATCCTTTGTGTTATTGACAAATGCTTCCTCCACCAGCCTACCACATTGGTTACGCCGACGACGCCAGTCGTTGGACACAAAATCTCGCTTTGGCCGCTTGGGCTCTCTACACCCCCTCACATGAAATGCTCCATTCAAACGACATATGTTTGGGGTCAGCAACCAACAACCAAGATGAATACACTGTTGTCATTGGCCTCTTGGCCGACACCCAGCATCATCATATTCGTCACCTTAGCGTCTTCCTCGACTCTCAACTAGTCGTTCTCCGGCTCAACAATGTGTACCGTGTCCGTGATCCTTGTCTCTTTCGCAAATACCTGCAGGTGAGGCTTTTTTGTCGACATTTTGATTCCATTACATTTACACATATTCCAAGACAATTGAATCAAATAACAGATCACATAGCTAACATGGTGTTAGATTGGCATATATCACATCAAGCTACACATACATAAACATATCACAAAAACCTGTCACAACATATATATAGAATGGACGTACTCAACAAAAACATGTAGACAACATCAAGATCTCAAATATGTATACTCATGTATATATAAAGGCCCATCAGGCCATCCGAATGTTTACATAACAAAAATACAGGTATCCGCAGGCCAATGCAGCACCTCGGTATAAAAATGGGCTCACCAGCCTATATACAACAAAAAAAATATACATCATGCACCACTCATGGTGCCTCTATCGCACCACCACCTGCTCCTCCCTCAGGCGGTGGCGGCCCACCACCACCTGCCCCAGGCGGTGGTGGTCCACCCACAAGACCCTCCTGCCCCGACGGCAGGCGTCCACTCGCCATAGCAGCAAGCACTGTTGCTCGTCGCACTATGGCCCGCCATGGCGGCGGTACCCCTACACACTGCTCCAGGAAACTCTTGTCCTGGATGCGTGTCCACATGCCCTCAGGCACATCCTGTAAAACCATCTCCAGACGACGGCGTATGTCATCAAAATCCACTCCGGCCACCGTCGGAGGAGCGTGTGATGGCCCCGCACCAGGGTCATCGAACCAACACCTCCTCGCTGCCCTCTCTGGCTCAGCTGGTCACCCCGCGACATCCTCCCGCCGACGTCTCTCTCCATGCAGTAGTCTCTCCGGCTCTCGATGAGTCGACGCTCTCTGCATCTCCACCTTGCGCCCACGAGGTGCCACATCTGCACATGCAACAAAAACAACAGATAGTTTTAGCATCTATATCATATACATATGGACTGCTATCTCAAAAAAAAAAAAAAAAACAAACAAAACAAAATAAACCAAAACATGCACACAAATACTACACATAACTCGATGGTCAAAAACCTTCTCTGGAGGTAGCACCATGTCCAGGTCACCCCAGAAGTCCACCCCAGCATAGGGGTACTGAAGTATCACCTGCGGCATCTGCCGCCATCCCTGTGCCACCTCTGCTGAAAAGAAGTGGCCACGTTCACCACCACCATGACGAAGCAAAATTGTAGACCACCGCCTCAACCGCGGCTCTCGTGCCCCCGACATCTCCAGAAGAATTCTCGAGCGTAACATCGGCACCCTCTCTAAAAACCAGGCCACTGTGATGGACCCAAAAGCAAACTCCCCGGCATCAGTAGACCGACAGTGGTCCAACTGTGCCACCATCCTAGCATGCAGCGTCAGCCCCCAAGAGAAACGCTCGCCGGCCAACACTCTCTCCAGCACCAGAAGCTGGCCACCACTGATCCGCTGGGTCGCCAGTGACCCGTATACTCGTACAATCATCGCTGCAATACAGCGATGCACTAGGGAATCTATCGCCGAAATGCTCACCACTGTCTCGAACATAAAGTTCTGACCTGAACAATATCTCCGGCCAACATCAGCGAGCAAAGTAGTCCTAGGCAACACCGGCTCCGCCTGTAGGGGCGTTCCCCGAAAGGGGAGCCCAATCAAGAAATATATATCCTCCACCGCAGTGAAGGGGATCTGCTCTCCTCGTACGAGGAAGCAGTGCAGCTCCGGACTCCACCTCTGGATCAGGAACTGTAATAGATACTCCTGTGCCCGTATCAACGGGCACTCAAAGAACTTCAGCAACCCACAGGTTGCCAAAGTCGCACGCACTCCGGGCCCCTCAATGGCCACGACGTCTCGCAACTGGGCCCAGTCTCGCTCTCGCCACCGCACTGGCATCGTCACCACTGTCCACCTGCAGACAACACAGAGCCCTATATCAGCTCATGCAACCATCAACAGTATCAAAAAGACTCGTTTTTTACACTTCAACCTTGCCTCCTAGGCCCAGTTTTTGTTACCCACAGGCGCGCACACATGCGCGCATGTTCATTACATAGGCGCGCACACATGCGCGCCTATTTATTACATAGACGCGCATCAGTGCGCACCTGTTTGCTTCACAGGCGCGCCCCTATGCGTGCTTGTTCACCATACAGACGTGCACAAGTGTGCGCCTGTCCAACCCACAGTCGTGCACTGGTGCGCGCATGTTCAACTCACAGGCGCGCCCTTCAAGCACGCCTTAAATTCCCTCTATCACGCTCCCATGCACGTGTATTCGATGTACAGGCGCGCACGTATGTGCGCCTCTCACCGGACCGCCCGCGCATGTGGGGCCCATACCCCCTAAATACCTCTGTACGGCCCACCATACAGCCCCTGCCCAAAAATTGAAAACCTATTTCTATGCAGGATGATCAGACCACTAACCTGAAACTCGCAAATCCTCAATCGTCTGCCTCGTCCTCTCCGAATCTCTGAATCTCCTCTGAAAACTACTCGTCCAATCACTATTGCAGCAGGTACAAATGAGGTGGCAATGTGGGCCCTACAGCTATATATAGGCCTTTTGCCAAACTTCGACTCACCATTCCGAGAGCTCACAGTGTCCGTTTTTCAATCTGTCTTCAGCCACGGGATCAACATCCCGTCACCTACATCACAGCAGTCCCTGGGTTTCTTTTCATCCTGAGCCCCCGGGACGCCTTTTTTTCATCCCATGGTCAGGTACGCATGCGTATAGTCACACTTGTCAAATACATGCTCATATCTTTGATTCTCTTCAGATATTGTTCACTTTGGGTATTTGGTTTTCATGTGTGTAGGTACTTGATCATCATCCATCGACACAACCCCTTCAAGTATATACTCAGCACTGGCATGCAGTCTTTCCCGTTGTATCGCATTTACATTTCCAGTCACACCCTCTGATATTGGCCTCTAGGATCCCCATTCCCGGCTCTGCAGTACCCACGCCTCCATTTGCCTCTTCGGTACTGTTACCCGGTAGCATTCTTACCCACATGAGTTGTCCCATTCATAGCACCTTTTGCCACTTTTTGACACTCATGTTGTTTTTTATTACCCTTTAGGGATGGGAGTCCCGATAGTCTTTCATCATGTCGTGAATCAACCACATACTCCTTCTCCTCATTTTTGTTAGCTTTCCCACATGGACTCCCAGATTATCTCTTTACGGTTCTATTTTTTACCTGCACCTCCGCAGTATCATGAACCCTCCATTTCATCCACAATCAGTTTGCCCATCTGCGAACCTACCTTCATTTCACCTACCTCATACAGAAACTCACCAATGGGGCCCCCACCCTTCATCAGTCTTCCAAGCACATTATGCCCTACATGGGCCACCCATCTCACACTGGGGCACCCGTTTCCGTATTTGTACATTTCTCCCCAATTATTCGTTATTTATTGTACAAACGCCTTTATTTCCAATCATGACATTATCTTTTTTGTCGTCACCTTTGGCGACTCGCTTCCTTCCTTTTGGCCAAACGCAACCCATGTCACCCTCGGTTGGTGCATTACTCATCATCTACCCTTGACCGGCATCGTCCATATCTTCAGAGTACCCCATAGGTCACTTACCTCTACCCTCTGAATTTGTTCACCTTTTCCCGCCTCTGGCACAAATTATCACCGGTCTTGTCGTCCCCCTGACACTCGACCTCGTTACACGGTTGTGACCACTTTTTATCTCATACATCCTCCAACCAAGGGCAATCTTGAGTTTTCCCACTTCTTGACTACGTCCATGTACCTCTGCCACTTCCTCACCTCAGTAGATTTCACGAAGCCTTTTGCTTCTGGGAGTCGCATCCCCTTTTGTCGACATCAGCACCATTTTCCGGAAGGGCGACAGTATCTTGATTCTCATTCTCCACTCAATGAGAGATCTCGGACGGCACAGGGTGCAACACCATTTCTCCCTATTGTCATTGACCCCCGTAACATTCAACGCCAATACTTTCTCATGTTACGGTGGGTCTTACTTTGCGACTATTGCAGTTAGTTCTTTTATTTGCTGAAGACCTCTGAACTAGGCAGGGCTATCAATGCCCACATCATCGCTGCTACTTCTTACCGCGATCAATGCCTACTATTCAGAGCATGTTCATTTGCAGAATTGTCTTCTGCCTCTATCACGACCGCCCTCGAGGGCGCTGCAGTTGTCTACACCAACACTTCAGTCATCTTTTTCCAGAGTTACATGACACGAGCATGGGGCATGCCCGCCTTGTTTGTACACATTTTTCTATTTTATACACCTCATGGAAGATCGGGTCCTACCGGTTCCTCTTTTCTCCAACGGATCGCTCTGAACGATCCCACTATTGCTCTATCTTACAACAACATTCCCAGTAGAAGAAACATTGATGGATTTCGGCTATACGTATGCTCCTAACCTCATCCATCAGGGGGCATCTGTTATCACTGAAATTTCGTCCACACATGGTTACAAGAACTCAGCATCGTCAAACAGTAATGAAGTCATTCATGGCCCTGAATATCACAACATTCAAAAAAGGTCAAAAACTATACAAAGTAGTGAAAAATTGAAGAGCGTTTTACAGAAGTTGGGCGCGCGCGCACATGCACGGAACAAGAACGTATAAAACACGCATACGCGCACGATGTGCGCCTATTAGCGCAAAAAGCCGCGCACCTGCTAAACGGCGCATTTATGAATTTGGTCGGTCTCCCAACCACTTATGGCTCAGCTCCCAAGCCGATTTGACCTCCAAATCCAGGCTGGATCCGAATGGTGCGCTGGTCAAAGACCTAATAATGTCCTAAATGGCCTCTTTTCACACTACAAAGCAGTTACACAAAAGCCCAAAGAAATGCTATAAAAAGCCATGAATGCACCTCATTTTCTCAAGGAATTCTAAGTAATGTTATGTTGCCTATATTGTTTTAAGGACTCCATCCTTGACAAGAGCACATT
>ML785719.1:513526-523841 GCA_009831015.1 Picea engelmannii
CTAGTGAGGGTCCAAGAGCCTTCCCTTGGAGGAAGAAGGGACTCATAGTCCCCTTTCTTCTTGGTTCTTTGTTTTCATCAATAGATCAAGCCTCAAACATTGGTGACATGGGTCTTTTTGTTCTTGTTATCTCTATGTCCCTATGCTTATGATTTTAATTTTTATTAGTTTAATTCTTAATTATAGTTTTGTTTTTCTTTCTCTATCTCTTTCCTCTACAGTTGTCCTGCTCAGCAGACCCAACTGAGCTTGCAAGCACCTCTTATTTGCTCACCAAGGTGACGAAAGAGGCGCAACAGTCTGTCAGGGGGATGCCTAAGTACTTGGTTGGGAGGGTTTTGTGTTCAAAGCCCAAGATGTTGGCCAAATTCCTTTGGATAGCAGGGTTGGTATTAAAGAAGAAGATCATAGATTTGGACTAGTTTATCTCTTCCCCCGAGGCTTCCCCAAACTCGTCTAAGATTCATTTGTAGGCTTTCGCTTCCTTAACCATGGGCATTCCATGGAGTAAGGTATCATCCACGAACTGTTGGTGTGTAAAAGTTCGGCAATTCTCATAGGGTTTGATACCTTTTATTTCCCTTGTTGCGGTTGTGTTTTTTATGCTTCGACTGAGTCCTTCCATCATTAAGATTAAAATGAAGGGGGACAGTGGGTCACCCTGTCTGATACCTCTTGTGGGCTAGTAAGTCTTGGCAGGGGCTCCATTTACTAGTAGCGAGAAGCTTGTTGTGGATACTAGGTTGACTATCCATCTGATCCAGTGCTAGGTGAAGTCGAAGGCTTCCAGGGTCCTGACCATATAGTGATAGATAATTTTTTCATAAGATTTCGCTAGGTCCAGTTGTATTATCATTCCCCCTCTTTTCTGAATCTTCAGGGTGTGGATAAGTTCGTGGGCATGGATAATATTGTCCATTATTTTCCTTCCTTCCATGAAACCTGCCTGCTCTTGTGAAACCAGTGTGGGTAGGAGTGGTTTCAATCTATTTGCTATAACCTTGGAAATTATCTTATACACCACATTGCACAGTGCTATAGGTCTGTAACGATCGGGGGTTTTGGCTTCATTTTCTTTGGGGATGAGTGTGATCAAAGTAGCATTTAGTGCTTTCAAAATGGAGCCTGACCTTCTAGAGTCTTCCACTACCCTATAAACGTCGTTTTTTATGACTTCCCAGCAATCTTTGAAGAATTCCACTGTGAAACCATCTGGGCCTGGGGATTTTCCATTGGGCATTTCCTGGAGTGCTTGGTCTATTTCCTCCTCTGCAATGGGCTTGATCAGGTTGTGGTTTTGTTCATCTATTACCAAGCGAGGGATATGTTGGATTACCTTTTGTATGGCCTCCATTCTATCTTGGTTAGGTTCCTGGGCTATCCCGTAGAAGTGGTTTACCAGAGTTGTTTCGATGTCCTTATGGGACTCTCTTTCTATGCCATTCTGGTCCCTAATCTTCAAGATTTTGTTGTGGGCTCTTCTGGCCATGGTTGTTCTATGAAAAAACTTAATGTTCCTTTCTCCTTCCTTTAGCCATATGATCCAAGACTTTTGTTTCCAGAGAGTTTCTTCTTGTTGGCACCGCTCATCCCATTCCCGGGTCATCTGGATCTCCTCCTTTTTCCGCTCCTCATTGTAGCCCTCCGAAATGCAGGTTTCCTGGAGCTTTTTCATTTTTTCTTCAATGTTGTTCTTCTCTTGGTTTATATTCCCAAAAGTGTCATTGTTCCACTCCTTAAGCCTATATTTGATATGTTTTAGTTTGTTGTAGAGTTTGAACATCCTTGTCCCTTTCTCTGGTTGCTCCTCACACCACCATTGTTTGATTTTTTCCTTGAAAGTCGGGTGTTCCATCTAGAATTTCTCGAATCTTAAGGGTCTATTCTTTGGTGTGGTCTGGACGCCTGCTTCTAGTTGCACTGGCCAGAGGTCGGATCCCCCCCATGGGAGGATGTTGCAATCTAAGGTTAGCCACTGCATAATGATTGACTCTGACACTAGGAATCTATCGAGTCTTGTTGTGACCTGATGCTGGCTCATTCGCTTATTTTTCCAGGTGAACTGGCCATTATTGGTTTTCAGATCTACCATCTCTGTTGTGTCTATAAAATTTGAGAACTCCTCCGCATCTCTATCCAACTTTCTGGTACCTCATTTTTTCTCCGCAAGTGACGTTATGATGTTGAAATCCCTAGCTAGAATCCAATGGAGGTTGTTGGCTCAATTTTTGAGATCATCTAGGTCTCTTAGCATTCCTCTCCTATCCTCTGACACTTGGGGTCCATACACATTAGTGCACAAAATCTCCTCTATGTTCCCAATGAGTTGCATGTGGACCGTAAGGGTATTCCTTGTCACTTCGGCTGCTATTAGCCTTAGTACTTGTGGGTTCCACAGGGTGAGGATACCTCTTGCCATTTGGTGTCCTCCAATAGCCACCATCTTGTACTTGCGCCACTGTTGTTGACTGGTTGTTTCCATTCTGTCTGTATTACACTTGGTCTCTTGAATAAAGCAGAGATCCGGTTGCTCTTGTTTTAGTCTACTCCTAAGGATTCGTTGCTTTCTTGGGTTGTTTAGGCCTCTTATATTCCAAGTTATAACCTTCATTTAAACATGCGAGGGGGAGTTGGGGAAGAGTTTTTTTTGTCTTACCCGGGTTTATCAGTAGCGCTCCAAGCTCCTGCAAGGCTACACTATTGGATTTCCTGCCTTTTTTCCTCCGCGTTTGCTTAGGTGAGAGTTGTGGTTGTGCCTCGTCAGCTTTGACTCCTAGGTTTCCAATCTCTCTATGTGTATGCTTTAGGCCTCTAGCTTTGTCTTCCTCCCTTAAGAGGAACAAGTACTTGATGCGGTCAAGTTGCTATGTTGGTACATTGTCTACTCCCTGTCTTTTCCATTGCTCTAGTATGTTCGTGAGATCTATTCCTTCCCTTTCCACCAGGTCTCTGAGTTCCGGATCTTCTGTGCCTACTTCGCTTGGTGTCCTTTCCGCCTCTCCCTCCTCATCTTGCATGGGGGTGTTGTCGTCTCTGATTTCTCCTTCCATTGGAGTTGCACAACTTCCTTGTTCCTTCTGGTTGTTTGATCGGTCGATGGGCTCGTTTGGTGTTTTTTCTCTGACTTCCTAAGATTTTTCCATATCTTTCTTGGCTTCTGCCCCTTGATTGGTTTTATCCCTTCCTTCTGGGATAATCTAGACCTCTGGGTCATTTTCTACTTGGGCTTTGCTCTGCTTTTTGTTGGATCTGCTTCTGGGATTTGTCTTAACAAACCCATCCTCATCCTGCTGTGGTTTGGGGTTTTCCGTTTCTTGTTTTTTATTAAGAGGGCATTCCCTGATCAAGTGACCATGTTCATGGAATATTCTACAACGGAAGGGGATCTGTTCATAATCGATGTTTTGGATCCATTCCTCATCCCTAAATTCGAGACATATGGCTTCTGGGAGTGCTCCTGACACATCCATCATTTCTATACATATTCTTGCGTAAGATGTGTATCTCCCTTTCAGGGTGGCTTCTGTGTATATATTTCCCCAGTTTATTCCCTATTGCTTCAAAGGTAGAGGGTAATCAATAGTCTAAGGGTAGGGGGTAGAGTCTCAGCCAGACCAGTACCTTTTTGAAGGTCTCTTTTACTGGGGAGAAATTCTCCTTCCATGGCTGCATGTACAATCCTGCTGCTGCATGGAAGTATGACCCTCCTTCAAATACTCTATCTATTTCCTCCAAGTTTATGAAGACTGTTGTGAAGAAACCTTTCGAGCCCAGATGGAGCTCCACTTCCTCATTTGGCTTCCAGTGATATTTGATCCAGTTGCACAACTCTCTTTCGGTGGGCCACAAGCCCATAAATTTGCATATTAGCGCATGCTCCTTCATCTGATCCCTGTAGAGTTGCGTTTGTGGATCCTCCAATACCACCTTAGGTATCAATGTTGATTTGGGTTTGAATGGGTTGTGCCCTTCTGCCCGGTTGGTCTTCGCTTTGTCTTGCATCTCGTTCCAAGTTTCTTTGGCTTCCTCTTCCATGCATTCACTTTTTTCCTTGTTCCTTTCCTAACCTATTCCAGGGTTAGATCCCGAGGTGCCTGTCATAGGTGCCTTGAAAAATACGCCCCTTGGCCCTTTCCCTCTGTCTACCACTATCTGTTTGTATGAGGGGGTACCCTTACCCCCTCCTCTAGTGCTCATGCTGCCCTCTGCTATGGTCGCAACTGTCAAAACCCTAGCTTGCGGTTGCTCCGAGAAATTCGGTCTGTTTCCAACTTGTTCTTTCCCCAAGGGTGAAAAAAGGATTGACCTCTTCTTTAGTTGTGATGTGGATTGGATTTGTATTTGTTCCTTTTTCCACAACTTGGATTTTTACTTCTAAAGACTTCGATGTTTCTTTGATAAGTTGTTCTACTTTACTTTATAGATATTTCTTATCGTTTTTAAACTTCTTGATTTACGTGAGTAGGTTTTGATTATGATTATTTAAGCGTGCAAATTCTTCATTCTCTGATTTGTTGACTTTGTCTTGATGTTTTGAATCTCAAGCTTTTCATCTTTTAACTTCCTAATTTGTTCCAATAATCATTGATTAAGGCTTTTTAAAAGAGAATTTTCTTCATCGTTTTCTGATAATTTCTTTATGAGATCTTGATTTTCTTGTTTCAACTTCTAAACACGTTGTTTTTTATCCTTTGAATTCTTGACATGATTAAGTAACTTTTGACTATGTTCTTTTAAACGAGAAGTTTCATGTTCCTTTTCCATTACTTCCTTGTAATACATGTCCTCAATATCGTTATATTTATGTTGTGAAATCTTCTTGTTTTGATAAAGTTTGTCTTTTTTTTATCTAATTCTTTTATGTGTGAGTTCTCTTCGTCTTCCAACTCCAATTTTTGGGTACATTGATTAGAGGCATCTTGTAGGAGCGGTGTTTGGTGTTTGGCTTGCAAGTTGGATTTCATTTCCTTTGACCGAGCCTTAGGTTTCATTACAATTTGATTTACTGCTTCACGTATTTTCATATCTCTTTCCGTCGATTGTATTTGTGTGTTATTTTAATATTCAATTAAAATAAAAGCTCTGTAACAATAGGAGAAAAAGACATGCCGATTTTTTAACGATTCTAGACATGTAGACTCCTTTGCACAAAAAGGACATTTCGTCAAAAAATAGAATCCTATATGGAATTCATGATTTTTTTGACATAATAACTTAATATTTTCTTCTAGAAACTCTTGAATTTGAACTTCTTCCTTTTGCTTTCTCTCCAAATATTATATAATAATAATAATAATAACAATAACANTCAAAAAATAGAATCCTATATGGAATTCATGATTTTTTTGACATAATAACTTAATATTTTCTTCTAGAAACTCTTGAATTTGAACTTCTTCCTTTTGCTTTCTCTCCAAATATTATATAATAATAATAATAATAACAATAACAATAATCTATTCTTAAGGTTGTCCCCGAGGTGTAGGACAATCGGTGACGAAGTGTGTTGTTAAGGCACTCTGTGATGTTAAAGTCACCGGTTCGAAACCTACGGGGACAAAAAATCTAGCCATGTTAGGGGTTGGTGTGGTTCAGGCCGAGTGCGATACCTGGGGGATTTTGACGGCTTAGATGCCCCTGAGTCCCGGTTTCTCAGCCACAGGGTAGTCCCGCAGGTCACGAACAAACTAGACACCAATTGGTGTATAAGACCCACTTGTTTTTGGAACAAGGGACCCCCTCTGTGCAACGATTTAACTGCTAAAGTCTACGAAAGTGATTGCTATATATTTCTTGCTTTCCAATAGTTTCTTTGGTACTAAAATATTTTTAGCTTGGACATTTAATTTTATAATTTTATAATACTCCTTATATCTTTTATAATTTCTCTTCACACTTATAACTTTGGTAATATTTTATAATATCTTTTTAATTGAACTTAGGAGTGGAATATATTCGAATAACTCCTTTATACTTTTAATTCCACTAATGATATAATAGGGCTTCCAATAGTATTTCTCAATAAAATAGAAACAAGTGCCACTATTGTGGCTATGTCCTTGCCGATAATGATTTAAATGCAGTTGAAGCAGGTCATGCCCTAAACTTTATAGTTAACTTTGGAACAATGAAATTTCATGTTCATGTTGTAGCTTTACGATAATATTTCATATTTCATGTTGTACTTTGTCCATGTTGTAGTTTTACAATGAAAATGATTTAAATGCAATTGAAGTAGGTTGTGCCCTGAAACGAGGAAAGGTAGACATGCATCAATGACCATAACATTAAAATAAATGGTGAAAATTGATATGTAGAAAAAAGAGGTCGATACATGGATCTCCTTTCAAACTCGACCTGCTTAATTGGGTCTCTATGAGTCCTCTTAAATATTCATTACATCACAAAATTGTACAGATGATCTAAAGATATATATGGTGGTGGAAGGCTTACTGAACAATATCAGATGCAAATGAGGAATTAACAGAAGAATGAATTCTGGTAATCCAAATTATCAAAATTACCCAAACATTGTTGTTGATGTTGGTGTTGCTGCATGGAGATTAGGGCCTGGAGCTTATGATATAAATCAATGGCTTGAGATCTAAGAACACGATTTTGTTCCTCCACCTGCAAATAATGTTGTGAGGCAATATTGAATTTGCTGAGAATATGATTGTTTTCTGCCCTCAGTTGGACTACCTGAGCTTGGAGCTCATCCAAGTGTTGTTGTTTCCTCATTCTATACCTCCTTGCAGATTCTGTGTTGGATAGCATTCTCTTATGCTTTCTCTCATTGTTTCCTCATTCTGGACCTCCTTACAGATTCTATGTTGGATAACATTATCTTATGCTTTCTCTCATCGATTACATTCTTTTTCTTCTCCTGTTGTTGTTGCTCCTCTTCAGAGCCCGAGTGGGAGGAGCTGGGAGGAAAAGACCCATAAGTCATGCTGCTATAAGATCCTGTGGAATTTTTTGTACGTGGGGGAAGGTTTAGTTTTGTTGATGGTGGAGGAGGAGACATCGAATTTGAGCTAATTTTTGCTATTGTCTTTGAGGGTGAACTTGGATTCAATTTTAATCTATTCTCCCATGTTTACAGATTTGTTAAACCTACTACTGCTATAGTAGGATTGAAGTTATACTAATACTCAGGAGCTATTACATAGGTCTGAGGGAAAGATGTGTTCTATTGGTTTTAGAATCACAAATCTTGTGAAATACAGAAGTGGCATTGTTGCACCATCATCACTAGAATGCTTCACCTAAAACCTGCAAATCATGAATCACCTAAAAGCCGCAGATCGTGAATCAGACAATTGCAATGCTTTTCTAATTATATGTAAATGTGGTCATTCTAATTATATACAAATGATTAATAAACCATATCTCAAGCTCTTACCTTGAAAATAAAACTTCAGAGCCGAGGCCTCTAGTTTCATCTTCTTCCTCATTGCAAAGCCTCCTCTTTACATGTTGCAGATTAGAGTACATTGCTAATCATGAACCAACCAAAACGAATAAGAAAGGGAAATCACTTAAGAAAAAATATTCCACCATTTTTTAATTCAAGACAAATGTGTTCATAATTAAAGGAGGAAAAAATGTAAACCCACTTGAAGAAATGAGTCAATCATAAAACACTTTTACACAAAAGTAGCTACTCAACTTTGTTGGAGTAAAAAGAATGTAGTTGGTAACAAGTATTAGATTATTTAAAGGAGGCTATACGCATGTAAACTAACGATGACCATCTTGTGATAATCTCTTGGCAGATGTAATAACATTCTCTGTCAATCTTCTTTGTGGGCTAGAGTATGTGGAGAACATCAGCCAAACAAAGGCTGAGATGTACATGTGTCCTTTGTGGGTGCTAGAGGATGTGGAGAGTTTTTGACTATCTTGGACATGGTAGCAGAAATGTAATCAAAACATTCTAAGAACCATATTAGTATTTTGTTTTGAGTGCTTTGTGGGTGCCACATAATGAGGAGAGCTTTGGCTAACTTGGACAAGGTATCATAATGCGAATCAAAAACATTCTCTAACCATATTTGTATTTACACAAAGAACTTTTGGTCCGACCATATTATACTCTAAGAAATAAAGACTATATCAAAAATTTTCATATTCCTTAAAAATGTGGAAATGGAAGAACATGTCCATTAAATTGGGAAATATTTCCAAGTAAGAGATATCTCAAAATGACTAAATTTCCCTTTGTAAGATAAGAGCAAATGTTTTCCCTTGTAAAGATAGCACAGACCTTGGTGAATGCTAGGTTGATGCAATATGGCAGGAACTGTCCTCCCGTGATGAGAAAACCATTAGTACTCACTATAGCACCCCTCACTTTTATGGGAGAAGCCTCTAAAATATAAAGGCACCCCTCACTTTTGTGGGAGAGGCCTCTAAAATATAAAGGGGTGAAGTCATTGATGCCATGCCTATGCCCAATCCCACATAGATTCTACCTATTATCAAGATTAAAGGGATTGGTGCAACAACCATGAGAATTTGCCCCAGCATAAAGACAAGATCAACTTGCATAAGCGTTTTTCTCCTCTCAAAATGGCCACTCATCCACACCCCAATGCGGCACCAACGATGGCCCCAACAATGGCAATGTTCACAATAGTGTCCCACACTAATTTAAACATTAGAATATATATTCTACAACCTAAAGAAATACAAATTATATGGAGAATGGCGGAAATTCGAAGTTTCACTGAACAATATTGTCATTGAATACATGTAGAGTTGTAGAATGGTCCTCAACAAAAATATCTCTAATATACAAGAGCACACCTGTAATTTGGCACATGTATACCTTATATTCTAAGTGTTGTAAAGCCTGAATAAGGGTAAAAACTTTTTATAATATATATCAAATGTGATTAAAAATTAAATGCAAAATTAGATTATGAATGTGTCAATAAAGAATTTTGAAAATAAAAAAAATCAAATTTTAAATCCAAATTGCAAAATCGTGTCAATATCAGTTTTCAAAAGTACAAAATCTAATTATAAAAGTGTCAATATAGAATTTCAAAAGTGCCAAATACAAACATTCAAAAGTGCAAAACCTAGTTTTGAGAGTGCTAAAATTGAATCCAATTTTGTAATTTTGAAACACCCCAAATTTTGCACTTTAAAAAACCTAATTTTAAATTTAATAAAAAATATTTTTTCTTATTTTCTAATAAAATTATATTTAAATTAATCAAATTTAATAAAATTGAAATTGTTTAATAAATCGTGTTATTTTGATGCAAGTAAGAATTGGTATGTCCTTTTGGGTTGAAATGTTACTAAATCAATCGTGACATTGTTTTTAGCTTAACCTTTTAATCAATCATGTAATGAATTTACTTACCTTAGACACTATAAAGGAATTATAAGACTTGTCTTTTGTATTTTTAATTGAAAAGAACTATCAATCATGTAATGAATTTACTTACCACAAACACTATACAGGAATTATAAGACTTGTCTTTTGTATTTTTAATTGAAAAACTATTAATCATGTAATGAATTTATATAAGACTTGTCTTTTGTATTTTTAATTGAAAAGAACTATAATTTTGTTTAAAAAAACAATTTATAATCTTGTATTATGATAACATATATACAAATATATTTAAAATAGATAAATCTTGACACTCTATGACTCCAATAAATTCAAGACACAATCTTCATTTAAAGATAATGCACTTTAAAACAAATTTTAAAAAATAATTTATATAAACAAAATGACCCTCCACTTAAAATCTGATGGTAGCACCCACTTTGCAAGAGTGACCGTATGAAAAGCTCTATAGATTTTCTACCCTTTTATTGTTTAAATAGATTATTTATTTATCTTGGTGTTCACAATTCCTCATACATGTATTTTATGAGACATTAAGAAGACTAAATTCCATATAAAATTCATTTACTGAATGCACAAATAACACATTCATCATCAATATTGCTGGGTGGATGTGAGGCAATCGCTAACTATCATATTCATGAGCATTCATTCAGATCACTAAATATGCATGGAAGGCAACCTAATTTTTACATGTTATAAGGTGCCATGCAGAAGTTGGAAGATTTGCCTGGACTAAACACATTTTTTACAATTCAACAGACACAAACTTAGAGGGACACAAACTTAGAGGGTAGGAAATATGCAGATTAGTTGTTCTCTGGTTTGTTGGATATCTATATCACATCTTCAATTAATTAAAATATAAATAAATTAGCAAGATCGTCTGTCTGACCACATCTATAATCATATTGTTGTACCAGAAAAGATAAAACTCTGCTG
>ML785720.1:0-24297 GCA_009831015.1 Picea engelmannii
CAACACATCACAACCAAAAGACCAATACCCATATGCCAAATACCAACAACAAAATACCAATTGTATCCCTCAACAAATCTAATATATGCAGCAATATTGAACATCCAATACCATCTCAAGAGCTAAACCCTAGCTCACAAAACATACCTCAAACAAGATGTGTCATATCTCTCATAAATAGACCCCAACCATGTTGCTGCCGCGATTTTTCTACCGCACTTTTTCTGTCGCACTTTTTATGCCGTGATTTTTTTATCGCACTTTTTCTGCCGCGATTTTTCTGTCGCACTTTTTCTATCGCGATTTTTCTGTCGCATTTTTCCTGCCGCGATTTTTCTGCCGTGATTTTTCTGTCGCACTTTTTCTACCGCACTTTTTCCTACCGCATTTTTCCTACCGCACTTTTTTTGCCGCATTTTTCCTGCCACACTTTTCCTGACATACTTTTCTCTATCAATAATAATAATAATAATAATAATCTATTTTTAAGGTCACAGCCAAGCCAGCACACCAAATTGGTGTATGAGACCCCCTTGTTTGTGGGACAAGGGACCCCCCTCCGCCCAGCGATTTGACTAGTAAAGTCTACGAAGGTCTACATACCCTACCCCCCTCTGGATTTGAACCTATGACCTCTTAAGAGGAAACACATGTTCTTAACCATTAGGCCCACTCAAGCTACTTGCCCAAATAACCTTTCACAAAATAGATATTCAATGATATTCAATAGGTTCAAGTGTGATTAAATGAGATAGCCTTGCCTCTTATTTATACTTTCATGTAGAATCCCACTTTTCTTATTTTAGGGAGTTCTCCATTAACTTTATTATTTAAATCATTTATTTTGCAAACAGTTTGACTACTTTGACCTTTTGGGACTTCTAGATGACTCATGAGGGTTCTCCAACTTCACATGGACATAAATCTCTAACCGTGAGGAGTTATGTGACGTTCCACATACCACCGGAAATGGAAAGATATGTATTATCCATATAGAATAGTCTTACCTACAAATATATCAAAACTCATACCATTATCCATCAAACAAACTTGGGTCCATTGCCCAAACCTTTGTGCTACCGAAATTTGTTATTGGACTTTCTTCAAGGGTTGACATCAATGACAACCAACCCAATTAATCAATAGTTTCTTCAATAAATGATGAAGCCAATAGCCTCATGGCTACATTCTCGTGCTCAACTTCTGCATTATCCATGTCTCAGCCTATGGTGTAAAGATGATCTTCAGCAGTCACTACATTGTTTCCAAGGAACTTTGGAAACCACTTGTTTGACTCTTTTGGCATTGTGTTGGGGTATCCTGGAATGGTGTCCATGTTAGGGGATTTGTTGAGGTATTTTACCCAAAGGTGATCCATTGGAGCAAGGGTAAGGGTACAATGGAAGAGGTTTTTGACAATGGGAGACTTAAGGGGTGGCCTTCTTTAGTAGACCTTAGAAGGTTTGAACCTCCCCGGGGGGAAAAGATTAGAAAAGGAAGGGTTCCGAGAAGGTGGAGTCACCATATGACCTTCAAGAAGAGCTCATCAAAAGTTGAAAATGGAAATTCCCTTAGGTGGAGTCATTGGGAAAGCTAGGGAAAAGGCTTTGGGATAGCTTGTTAAACTGTCGTTAGGGTTTGAAACAGGATTCGAAATCCTCCCCGACAACAATGCCAAAATGTTATCGCACAAGTTGTAGGTTGGGGATGTTGATATTTTACTTATACATATAACAATTATGGTTCTTCTTTATTATTACAATCATTTAACACATTAGATGTATAATTAAGATCATTTAAAGAGAGTAAATCATTGATATAATAGATACACGTAGATTATCCTAGGAAACCCTCATGGGGAAGAAAACCTAGTAGAAACTTCCTCAATATAGATAGACCAAAAACAAATCAAAATATCCTCCTCTACTCCTTCACTAGGAAAGAGTAGTTCACCATTTAACCAAGATATACCAAGAGATAGACCAAAACCCTCCTTGATGTCACCCTCAGTTGCAGCAGCTACTCCTCCAAAATTTGTGCACTTTTTCCTCTTGTTGTAAAGCACATGAGTGAGTGTGAAAATGAGGTTCTAACCTCCTTTATAAATAGTAGTATGGCCTCCCTTAATTAGGTATGGGCCGACCTATCACTATACCCTTTTAATTTACATTTAATTGTCAATGCACAAAAAGGCTGACTTTTACCAAGGCACAATAGGGCCTAATTAATAATAATTAATAAATATAATATAATATTATTATTCAACACTCCCTCTTAGGTAGAATATTCTTCGAAGTTACAATATTTCAACATTCCCTCTTAAGAAGAAGGGTATTCTACTGACAACATCAATAACAACTGATTGGACTCAATAAAACAGCAAGAGGAGGAGGCATCATCATCAACATCTTGGAGGAATGTCTGTCATATCTATAAATCATCAAAAGTTTTTCTCATCATAAAAATCGGTAGAAACTGAGCATCATCATCATCTGCAGCGTGGAGCTGGAGTAACATCATCATCAACAATAGCATGAAGTTGGAACATCAACATCAACAACACAAAGCTGGAACAACAACATCAATGGAAACATAATGAGACAGGAGCATCAATAGCAGCAACAACAACAATGGGCACTCCGACAAACCATCCATACGAACCTTACGGGATCTGTCCAGGGATGATCAATCGCCTAGGATATAAATCCTAATGAGATGTCTGCTAGTGGTCAGGATACCATAGTATCATCAGTGTCACTCCCCCTTTAGAGGGAAGTCCTTTCAAACTACACCAAGCTTGTCTCAGAAGTACTCAAACTTCACATGAGACAAAGGATTAGTCAACACATATGCTACCTGCTCATTTGTGCCAACATATTGGAGCTTCACAACTCCCTTATGTACCATGTCACGAATGTAGTGGTACTGAATCTCAATGTGCTTCATTTTATCATGGAACATTGGGTTCTTTGTCATCTTTATGCAACTTGGTTATCACAAAAGATCATGGTAGCATCCATCTCTAGGTCAAAATAGACCTGTCAACAACTTCTGAAGCCATATGGATTCACAATTGGTTGAGCATGATGCAATGTACTATGCTTCTACTGTATTGAGAGAAATATTGGATTGCTTCCTACTTTACCATGAAGTCATGGATGACCCCAAACTAAAACAACATCGTGAAGTGTTTTTTCTATCCAAATCACTTCTAGCCCAATCTGAATCATTAAAGCCATACAATCTGAAGTCACAGTCTCCAGTAAAATAGAGGCCATAGTCTAATGTACCCTTAAGGTATCTCATCACATGATTTCCAACTACAAGGTGAACATGTCTAGGCTCCACCAGATATTGACTCAAGGTGTTCACAGCAAAGCATATATTTGGTCTGGTATTCGTCAAATACATCAATGAATCAATCATTTGTTTGTACAGAGTAATATCAACTATTTCTGACAAAGTATCATCCAATAAATTTAGATTCATCTCCATAAGAGTGGACATGGCTCTACAGTCTATCATGTCGAATCTCTATAGAATTTCCATAGCATACTTCCCTTGATTAAGGAAAATCTCTTTTGGGCTCTGCCATACTTCAATACCTAAGAATTAGTGCATCGGTCCTAGGTCCTTCATTTCAAATTCAACGACAAGCTTCTTCTTACAATTTGTGATGATATTTTCTTCATCTTTCAAGAATAAGTCATCCACATATAGTAGCAATATAACTAGTCCATCATTCTCAATCTTGAAGTAAATGTTGGGATCAACTTTACTCTTGATAAAGCCCAAGCTCATCAAAAAACTATCAATCCTACCATAACGAGCTCTTGGAGCTTACTTCAACTTGTATATGTGAGTCTTCATGTCATGTACTTCGAAACCAAATTTTCACATCACATTGTACCAACCTCGTACACTTGCTCATCTACAACTCAATCTTCATAATCATGTGTTGGTTCTATGTGCTTTCTACAAAGCACTATCTGTCTCACTTCCTGAGAGTATGTCCTCTACTTTTTCTACAATTGTTCCTTCAGGACCTGGGACTCTGCACCTGCAGCTACTCTTTTTGAAGATAAGAATGACTGCCCCATTCTCACTGTAGTTTCTAAACTCTGAGAGTATATCCTCTACTCCATCACATCAACAACTTCATCTGAAAATAAGAGTGGATCAATAATTGAGACTGCGGGTGGCGTATCCTATTTCTCTAGAGGTAACTCAATCTTCTATTGTATTCATGTCTCCATGGCCCAACTAATATACTGCACCAACTGGCACTAGAGATAACTCATTCTCAAATGCATGGATTGTCATACCTGCTCCCTCTGAATCTCATAATGTATCGACTTCTTTTAATGAATCATGTTTGTTCTATATATACTTATTTTGATTACTGGGGCAAGTTTCTTGTCATAGTCTTCTACCTCTTGTTGGGAGAATCCTCTAGACACAAATCAGGCTTTGTATTGTTATCTGCAACATGCTTGATCTGGTAGATCAATATTGGAAGTCACCACTGAATTTCCTTCTAGTCTCAAGGCAAAATCCATATCCCATTCCTTCTGACTGGCTTTCTCCTCTGTCACTGAAACAAGGGAATCTTCCCAGGAGATTTCATATCTCCTAGAAGTATCTGAAGCTATAATCTAGCCTTATCAACTTATTGCATCTTTATGTCAGTCCTGGAAGACATCTCTTTCTCCCATCTGAATCTGAGGTGGAATACTTTATGAATGAAAGTCTCTAATACACTGACTCTCACTGGGATCAAGCTTACTCTGAGTCTTCGTGCTCCCTCTAAATATTGACTCCCTCTGAGTCTATATAATCTTTGGATCCATCTTCTCCCTCTGATATGTCTCGTCATGTTTATATGTATTTGCATCCTATAAAGTGTCATGGGTCTATGCTGGTCTCTTTCTGGTTACTACATTGATTCTGGGTGGGCCCTTCTGGATCTACTAACTCTTCATGATGATCAAAAGAGTGATTAACTACACCAAATGGATTTGCTCAGTCATCTTTGGATCCTTCTACTCCTCGTGATCTGTCTCCATATGAGATGTTCCGTATCTAGAAAAAGTAGTTTCTTCTTCTTATTCTTTGGTACATTGATGTATACGGTCATATATACAACTTGGATAGTCTACTCCATGTCTCATCTAATATATTTCCTCCTGAAATTGTCACTATAGCTCCATCGGGCTTATCACATGTGACCTTCTTGAAACAAGAACCACAAGGGAGAAACAGTAGACAAGAATAATACTCTTTATAATAATAATAATAGAAATAATAGCGAGAACAATCGTCACAATAGCTCCTTTAGAGAAATCACTTGTGTCCTGCATGAAACAAGGGTCAAAAGTAATAAATATAATAATAAGAAATGAGAGCAACACTCTTCTATTGTTGTGATCAATCATTCCTCCATGGTAACCTGGAAACAAAACAAGAAGTTTCTCCTGGAGGAGATGTTAGTTATATCTAGTAAATGATTACAATAAGCATTTATCTCAATAATTCTCACATGCTACCAAGTATGAAACTTTTCAAATATTTCTATCAAAACTATATCGTTTACTTGTAATGAGGCAGTTATCGATTTTGACATGTGCAAATTTGAATCTTATCAACTTAATCAATCAAACCTAGAACCTAGAGTCTTGTTCTCAAGAATTGGTATTGTTTCTTTTCTTACGAGTCTCCTTCACTCAAGATGACAAGTATTCTCTTCAACTTGTCCTCTGTACTAATATAATATGCTTTCTTGATAGAAATCTGAGTTAGAGAATAAAGTCTATAATCTCAACCTTAACCAATCTAATACTTTTGACTTTAATTTTGACCAATGGTTAGTATGATAGTCATAACTTCAATAGATCAAAATACAACCTAGATGTTCATAAGATCATAACAAATAGAGGCATATTAAATTGATGAAACCTAAGGTGCGTTGTTCCTCTAAATGTGTTGGATCTGAGATCCCTCTGGATCTATGATTGTTGTTTAGACAAAAGATCCTTTCTCCTACAAATACCCTTTAAAAATAATGATACAGTTTAAACATATGTAAGTGCATACCTCTGACAAAATCGGGAGGTAGTGGCACCATCTGGTAGCATCGGTAATAAATAACAAACCTTTAAAAATTAAAAGGTATTGGAACTTGTAATTTAAAGGTAGATGGATATTTGCTAGGGCAGGGCACACTAGGATAATAAAAATCAGTCCCAACACTTCACAAAAACTTTCACTTCAACTGGTACTGCAACTAGTGCTACAACTGACATGAAGGAACTGGTACTTTAACTAGTGCTACAACTGGAATGAAGGAACTGGTACTGCAACTACAATTGATACTGCAACTGCAATTGATACTACAAATGCAACTGGTACTGCAACTGCAACTTAAGGTTTTATGAGGAAACCCTAATTTCCAAAACTTAAAATTTTGGAATTATGATCCAGGTTCTAGATGTGCCCTCCTAGGGTGAGTTCCTAGGTGTGATTACTTTCTCCAACGTCCTCCTCAAACAAATAAAATTTCACACTTAGGGTTTATGCGGAAACCCTAGTTTTATCGCAGTTGCAATATTGAAATTGAATCTCAGAGAGGGTGTGTTGAAGCTAGCCACATCTTATAAACTATGAGTTGGTCTCTTTCAGGCCTGCTCTAATACCATGTTGATATTTTACTTATACATCTAGCAATTACGGTTCTTATTTATTATTACAATTATTTAGCACATTATCTATATAAATAATATCATTGAAAGAGAGGCAATCACATAAACAATAGACACACATAGATTATCCTGGGAAACCCTCATGGGGAAGAAAACCCAATAGAAACTTCCTCAATGTAGATAGACCAAAAACAAAACAGAAGATCCTCATCTACCCCTTCACTAGGAAGGAGTAGCAACCACTTAACCAAGAGATACCAAGACATAGACCAAAACCCTCCTTGATGTCGCCCCTAGTTGCAGCAGCTACTCCTCCAAGACTTTGCACTTTTTCCTCTTGTTGCAGAGCACATGAGGGAGTGTGCAAAGAAGTGGTCGCCTCCTTTATAATTATTAGTTTGACCTCCCTTAATTAGGTCTGGGCCGCCCTGTCACTTTACCCTTTTAATTTACATTTAATTGTCAATGAACAAAAGGGCCGACTTTTACAAAGGCACAATAGGGCCTAATTAATAAATATAATATAATAATACTATTCAACACTCCCTCTTAGGTAGAATATTCTTCGAAGTTACAATATTTCAACAGGGGAAAGCCCGACCCAACCACCAAAATGGCGACAACTAAGAGAGCACCTACCCACTGTCACCTTAGGAAAGTGTTCACATCACTTTAGTGATGAAGTTACTACCTCAAGGGGGGGATGAGATGGAAATTATGATGTATGAATGAATTCCCTTATAGATCAAGTTTTTATGTGTGGAGAAGGGCTTGAGTAAGTTCTTGGTGGTAGCCAAAGGTTTCCAAGAAGTAGTAGACCTTGAAAATGTTGATTGTACTTGCCCGAGACACAAGGAAAATAATGATACAATCCCAAGTATATGATTGGCAAGCAATTTAAGAATGTTTTCCCTAATTTCATAATTTTGTAACAGTATATATCAGCAATGAAATGGCACAATAAACTGCTAAAACAAGTGCTAGAAATCAAATAAAATGATGCAAGAGGTAAACTAGTAAAACACTAGTGAGACTCAAGATTAAAGGAGCAAGATACTAGCACAAAGGTAAGGTTGTAGTAAACACTTTTTGTAAAGATAATAATCATCCTTATGGATGTAACAAACAAATTATTACAGCAAGAGATTCAATCATTAAAACTTGCCAAAAATATACCAAAAGATGTGCTATGATCACTAGAATATGCGAGAAAAATCTTAGCAAACTTTAGCGGTTGAATTGAGAGTTGTTAGAGAAATTTTGAATAGGGTTTCTGTAGCCCTAATGGATGAATATGAAATTTTATTATAGCAGCAAGCAATTCCCCTTTAGAGGGGATGCCCTAGTGGTTCATAGGTGTTTTAGGCAAAAGGAACAAAACCCAATTTGCAAAAAACTGAAATGACAAAAATTCATGTTTCCCAATGCGCTATTTTATTTCTCCAATGCAAGATATTCAGATTATTTCCTTTAAAATTGGGTAAATGAGTCTTAGAATAAAGAGTTATATAAAAAAAATACCTTAGGGTGTAATCCCTTTTACTTCCTAGGGTATGCCAATCAAACTTAGGGTAAATCTATGAGGGTATACACACCCGTATTCCTCCTAGAAACCCTTGCAAAATAACTTGTAAACTTTATCAAATTAGATGGAGCTTAATGGAGGGTGTATCCAACATACTCCTCCTAGGTTTTCAAACAACCATAACCAAGAAAAGAAATAAATAACTAATAATGCATATTTTCCTTACCAATTCCAAGAGAGAGAGAGAGAGATCAAACCCTAGTTTCACCAAGCAAATTCACCATAAGCTTCAAGAGAACAATCATCTAAGATGTGCACATCACTCCTCCTCATCCATTCACCAAAATATAGCACCATAAAACATTTTCACAAGAGATAAACACCATAATGCCCAAGAATAGTGAAAATTCCAGCCAAGTACTTCTCACAATGGGAGAGTTATGTTGTGAAATGAAATTCACGTGATCTTTATTTATACAAAATGTCTAACATGTAGTTTGTCCACTTAATTTTAGTGTAAAACACAAGATAGGGGTAAACAAACCTAATATTTCCCCTTTACACAAACAATCCATTTAAAATTCACTTTTGCACATTAGAAACCCTAAAACTAAGAAGACGTCACCCCTTTAAGGGAGGTTTTGGCATTTTTTCAAGTCATTGGAGAAGAAATTGGAGGTCATTGGGGCTCCTAGAGCTTCCTCTCCATGTTCCAAGCTCAATACATGTATCCTTCGGTCAAATCATGCCAAGTTTCAAGTAGCAACTCCATCACCACCAAACCCTAGCCCCTATATGACGTCAAGCCTCAAAAACGTGACATTTTTCCCCTCCTAAGAAATTCGTTTGGCATGTGAGGGCATGGTGAGGTTGTCCAAGGTGTCTTCTAGGCCTCCAAAGGCAAGTCATCATGATCCAGCATGCAGGCCCTTGGCATCCAATATGTGGACTTCAAGCCCCATGGAAGCCCAAGCTAGGCTTGTTCCTCCAAAATTGTCCACTAAACAAGGTCCTCCAAAATAAATAGGCACACCCTCCAAGGATATCAAGTCAAAATATCATGGAAAGTGAAAACCATATCTAATAAACAAGGCACCTAAACATGTGCATCAAAACTACCTCATCAAATTAAACAAATGCTCCAAGACCCTATACAATTGACCAAGTTTAGGTATGGGAGGGGTGTCATAGAAGTCCTATTGGGTAGACCAAAACCCTCGAGGAGGGGATGCTCCCAAGGGTGCCCCTTCAAGGTCATGTAGTGGATTATGAGGTGGATAGGGGTTTAGACTTCATAGGTCAATGATTTTCATGACTTATAGGGGCTCTTATTGTCTCATTATGGGTACCTTTGTAGGGGGTGTGTTGCACCTTCTTCCTCAATGCAACCTTTTTCCAAGCCCATTTATTTCCATTTATTAATTCATCATTGATCCAAACATGTGTGCACTCCCAATAGTGAATCAATTATCTTGGTGGGTAGTAACACAATGTCACTTGAACAAAGAGGTCCACAAAGTACCATAGGGATAACCATATAAACTGTTGTAATGCACTTTTGTTAGTCTTATATTCAAGAGGGATATTTATTATGTGTTTGATATTGTGCAGGTCTTCAATTATTTCAAGAGAAGCAATTCATCGTTCTCAAGACCTGACTAGGTGAGCGTCTAAAAGGTTTATTTTAGGATCTTTTATTTTTCTAGAAACCATCCCCATGGGCCTTCAAGCCCTTCTTCATATGAAATGAGTTACATGCCCTTATTCGATCACTAAAGTCAAAGGGCCTAGAAGAGGGAAATATGATGGGAATTTAATGAGAAGAAAGTGGTAAGTGTGGTCAAAAATGGTACGACAACCCATCTAGGGACACCCAGTCACAAGCCTTCACCAAAGGTTGGGCACTTACTAGGAAACCTATGACACTCGGTAAGGTGAAACAGGGTCAAAATCATAAAGCCCAAGCAGGTGTTCTATAATCAAAAGCAACTTAAATACAACATGCTTAAATGACTCAAATATTAGGGTGATTATCTACCACAATACCTGACTTGTATCGCATGCAGCAAGACCCATCTTCCTTCAAGAAGCTAGTTGGTGTAGTGTGTCGTTCCTGAGTTTGTGTTTTAAGGCTATAAAACACACCGTCAAGGCATCCAAAAATGATAATACTTTTAAAACAAAGAAACAAAGAAAAACTAGATCATATTCAGTTTCTCAACTATCTCTGTCTTGCTTCCCGTTGTTCCTGGATGGTTATGTCACGTTCAATCGCTGCCCACGATCATTCTAACTCAGTCCTATCTGTTGCAGTTTGTAAGATGGTGTTAAATAGGTTTAGTGCAATGCTAGTTTGATCCTGTAGACCAGGTTCTACGTTGGGTTGTCTACCATTAGGAACTGTCATGGGTAGTAGGGTTTTAAATGTTTGTAAAGGGGTTTTTTTTATATATTGGTTACTTCAGACTTTCAGAAAAGATATTAATGAAACAACTTTAAAATCTAAATAGTAATGTAAAGACACAACTAAGGCCGTTTCCTAGTTTGTGACAATTTTGAAATTGTAGACAATGAAACACAACGGAGAGAAATATAAGGCTTTTATCTGGAAAAAATCTTATATTTCAGTTAACAGTAATGAAAGAGACACAGGATTTCTAACAAAAAGAAATATTAAGGAACAGAAGGTTACAGGTCTTAAAATCACTAAAGTAATTTCAGAGGAAAAACTGTAACACATTCAACGTCCAAACCAATCTGAAACAATAAACAACAATTGCATATAATTTCAAATTAATTCACTTGCTAGAAACACACATTAAGAAGAAGATTTAACAAATAATGATAGATAGGGAAAGAAACATAGTCACGAAATTGCAGGATTCAGAATCTTGTTGTGATTTATATTCCCTTAAACTTCAAAGTTGATAGTCCAAAATTGGTCCTTTTTCCAAAAAATTTGAAGCCTTGTTTCAGCCTCTTGAAATTATATTTATACATTTGTATCAAAATTTTCCGTTGGTATCTAACCAACTTCCTAATCTTTCGGTTACATAAACTAATGTCAACCGTTTAGAATTTATTTCAAAATTCTAAAAATAGAAATATTTACAAAGTTTTAACTTTGAGTCGAAGAACTTCCTTTATCTGCTTCAATATCTTGAACATACTTCTCTAAAAAGTTTACCAAGACTTTAGGAGCCTCTGGTACTTCGTTTGCTTCAAAAGAGAAGAAACTTCTTTGTAGACCTGGCAACTGGGTTGCAATTGTTTTCTCTTCTTCAAGTTCCTCTTTTTTTTTCAGTTGATATCTGTTAATGTCGATTTCTCCTAATAACTCTAAAAAGTCACCTGTCCCACTGTGTATTGAATCTTTTTCAATGAAATCAAAGATCTTTTGACAATCTTCACTGACCTCTTTTGTAATTCTTTTATATTCTTCCAATTTAGTTTCCCAAACCTTTATCGTTACATCTCCTTTCAACTGCTATGAAATAGATAACTTCTGTGATTTTTCAGCTTCTTCTTTTTGTAAAGAAGTTATTATTTTTTGGAAAGAATTTCTTGCTGCTTTTGCTTCTCTTTCCTTTAGCACTGCCTTGTCCATAGATCTTTTAGATTCTTGATAATAATTCTGGATGATTTCCAGATTACAGAATACCTTCTGTTGTTCTTCCTCAATATTTGTATATATTTCTGATGCTTTAGTCTTGAATTGATCTATTTCAATCACTTGATTAGTAATTGAAATGATTTTATCTTGCAGAGATTTATTTTCACTACCCAACTTCTGCACTTGTTCTTGGGTAATTTGAATCATCTGTCTTGCTTCAGTCAAGTTTTCATTTAACTTTTGGATATCTTGTATATCTTTAAGTCTAGCATGTTCTAGACCTTTTTGTATTCCCCATACAATCATTTTTTCACTTTCCTTTAACCTGTCCTGCAGCTGTGTAATTTCTTGATCCTTCTGCTCTATCATAGTGATTAAATTTCCTACAGAGTACATATTGGCTGATGCTATGGCCCCCATAGTTCTTGCTAACTCTGTAGCAAATTCACCTTCATTCAGCTTCTTTCCATCTATGATAATCTTATGTACTGTTCTTTCTCCTATAGGATGTAATTCCTATTTCAACACAACTCTCCGTTTTTTGCTGAAGAAATAATCCGATGAAGGTATTTCATCTCTGTTGATTGGTTCTATGTCACTTACATATCAAACTCCTTCGTGAGGAGTTCCAAAAGTAGCCTGCAGTGGGTTTAATGATGTAATGGGACTCCCAAGTTCCTGTGAAGTTGTTCCCCCAACAGTTTCTGGAATATCATCAAGGTTTATTGGATTTGTTTATGCTCCTTTGCCTTTTTCTGTCTATGTTTCTTTAATCTGCGAACTTTCTGTATTCTGAGGAGGAGTCTCTGAATCTTTCAATTTGTCTTTATTACTTGTATCATACTGAATAATGGTTTCAAAACCCGGAGGAATGGTTTCTTGTTCTTGCGCTGATGTTTCCATTTCGCCTTGCAAAATCTTTGGCAAACATTGTCTTCTATTTCTTTGGAAAGATACAAACCCCACCTTTGCATCAGGTGACAAGGTTTGCACTCTACTCTGGACTTCTTCATACGACTTAACATTTTTAAAAATATCATCATAAAATGAAACTTCGTGTTCATATGCCTTCAAACCACATTGTGTGACATGCTAATTGATTATTTGATATGGATCATGTTTCATGTGTTCTATATCCACTAATTTCACTTCACTCAATGATTCAGCTTCTGACTTAGAATGACCTATGTTTAATAAAACAAATTTCCCTAAATAGACCATAAATGAGGGCCATGACTTCTTCTGTTGAGCTTTCAATTCTAGCCCAATACCACCATTTATCAATTGATGAGCCACTTCTCTGCATATTAACCTGTCTGGTAAAATTTTAGGTAAAGCATGTGGCGGAATAGAACAGCCATAAACTCTCACATAGGAAAATTTTTCTTCAATGAACCAGTCAGCAACTGATTTGAGGTTTTCTATTATGGTATTGGAAATGCGAGGAGGATCGCATCCGAAGAAAATTCTGTGTAGAGGAATAATTACGTAATGGCAAATCTCATAAAAATTACTTTTGGCATTCTCTTCCCACAAAGTTGAATGGTACTTATGGACAGGTTCTGTACAAGAAGGATTCCAACTCCAGTTCATTAATGGGAAAGGAGTCTTAAAGAAGATAGCATCCATTATATAGGCTGACATATAAAAGGCCATTGTTTGTCCCTTTGACCTAGCTGTTTTGTAATTCATGACTTCTGAAGTGATGTTGTCTGATAAAATTTTATGCCAATTGAAACTGCGCCCCTCTGAAACTTCCTCTAAGAAAGGTGTCTAGTCTGCATTAAAATGAAAAGGATCCTTTCTCCCAAAAAGTCTACACAACATCATTGTTAAATACACCATGTATTCATTAAGGGAAGTTGTGGCATAAATTCCAAGTTCATTATCCCTAAACTTGTTTTCATCTCTGGACCATCCTCTTATTATGTCAGGGTATGTTTGTCCACCTTCAACACACTCATTTTGTTGAAATGCAACTACAAATTCAAAATTAAAAGTGTGCCTATAAGTGGGTGACAGCTTATACATTACTTGGATATGTTCGGGCCTGAATGAGCCGATAACAGCTCCTTGCTCATTCAGGATACTTCTGGTCGGAACATTCACTTTATCTAGTGCCCAAGCAACCATATCGGTATATGAAACCAGTCTCGGACGTGCTACAACCTTATGAAGCCCAGTCTCAGCGATGTCTCGAAGATGGTTGGTTGTACCGTTGTCTGCATATGAAAGCTCATCCTCCATTTTTTCTGCAATTGCAGCCCATGATTTAACAGAGTGTACTACTCCAGCTGCAGTAGTGTCTGAAATGATATCACCTTCCGGTTTTTCTTCAGTTTCCTTTGACGCCTTTTTGGGCGCCATAGCTCTATGTTTACCAGCTCTGTGTCCAGTACCTCAGCAGCAAGATTCCAAAGAAAACAAAACTGCCAATGGTGGAGCAGCCCCAAAGAAGAGGAAAAAACTTTGTGTTCACTCGAATACCTATAACAGAGCAGAATTCAGCTTCGAAATAATGTAAACGTTTCAAAAGTTATTTCGAATATATCATAAAATCCTCGAGATTTGTACCTCTGTTATGAAATAAATGCAAAGATATTACCGAATATGTACATTAAATGCTTGTACCTGATCTTTTGCAATATTTTCAAATATGATAGAAACTTACCAAATTGAATGATTGTCACATTAAAAATCATTTATCAAAAAGTTTACTTTAAACCTTGTTTCTAAGAATAATTAATTAACATTAATTCTGATTTAACTTGAAAACACTTTCATCGGGGTTTCGGAACTTTCGATGTCAAGAAAATAATTCATCACAGAAACCCGATCGCCGAAATCGTGATATATTATTTAAATTAAAACACTTTTATTATCTTAATTAATCTAGACTAGTTTTTTGGGGATTTCATTAATCAGGAATTCGGGGATCGAGAAATCGGGGATCGGGGAATCGGTAAATTTAATGATATGAAAATTGCTGCTCACAAAATCGCGAAACGCGATTTCCCGATATGATTAGTTACTCTTAATCATGCTTACAGTAATTAGATTAATTCCAAACCTCACTTAAGAATTAATTGAAATCGGGGATCGGGAAATCGGAGAATACAATGACAAGTTTCTTTGTTCTCACAAAATCGCGAATCGCGATTTCCTGATGAGATTAACTTAAAGTTTAAACCCTTTTTAGATATGATTTAAGTAAATGATGAATTAATCAAGGATTAATGTATCGGGAAATCGAGGATCGGGATTTCGCTATTTGATTTGTGTTGAACATCGTTATTTCCAAACTCCGAATCCCGATATCCCGATATGAATTTAACATTTCTTAAGTTTTAACATTACTGCTCATTTGTAAAAGCGTTTGGAACATACGTTCGTTTAGATTTTAATCATTCTTTATCCAAAATGAACCACAAAGGCATTTCGAATTCGTCGGAGATGAAATTTTTTGCTTTGAAAAAATTATATAATGCAAAAGCTCAAAGATACAAAAAAAATTATCCTTAAGGTCAAAAAATCAAGATCTGTTTCAACATGGTGGATGCATTAAAAATGGATCAGAATGTGATGATAGAGAAGGATTTTGTATGTGAAAGTGGACACTACTAGTCATGTGGTCTCTTGGCACTCCATATCTGCAACTTGAGGGGCTCGAGATATCATCTCCTTAGTTATCCCATAAAATGGGGATAACAAGAACCATTAATAGTAACCACATGAAATAAGAACAATTATAAAACAATAATAGTTTTAATGTAATAATTCAATAATTGTAATAAGAACTGTAATTCAACAATTGTAATAAGAACTGTAATAATGCAATTTTTGGCATCTCATAAAAAAACAGATGATTGGAAAGATGAGGCGAGACGAAATGTCATCGCGGCTAGGGCCTAAACCCTAGCCGCCTCGCTCTGGTTTTCGATTGCAGGGACGCGGACTGCAGCAGCCGATCAGCTTTCTTTGCACCCAGGGCCGCGGATCGGCGTCAAAGCGTTCCTCCAGCGTTTCGCCTACGTTTCCCAAGTTTTTTGCATACGTTTTGGAGCAGTGGCCTGCCTCTGCGACTTGCTCCATCCTTTTGTTTGTTGGAGGTCACCGCCCTGCTACGATGGCCCCAGATCCGTTTGTCGAGATGGGAAAAGATCCTTCGGAAGCATTCAAAGCGTTAGTCCGCTCGGCAGGACCTAAATCCAAGCCTTCTCTTTCGTCTAAGTTTGTTAAGAAGATGGAGGAGATCCCTTCTCTGGAGCTATCCCCAGAGGGGCCTTGCAATCTTGCCCTCCTTCTAGCAGAAAAGGCCCTCATCGAAAAGTTTACGGGGTTATGGCCCAGCCCCAAAACAGTGGAGGCATGGATTGATGATCGTTGGAAGTCGATGATATAGGGAAACGTTTCTCTGTGCACAGTAGGCAAGGGTTTTTTTGTCTTCAGTTTCTCGAGGGCAGAGGACCGTGACCTAGTTTTCAGATCTGGACCCTATTTCATGGGGTCGAGAGGGCTGTTCTTAGCCCCCTGGACTCTTGACTTCAATCCAGGAGACGAGATCACCGCAGCCCCTGTTTGGGTTAGGTTGCCTCATCTCCCCTTGCATATCTGGGGGAAAAACTCTCTGGAGGACATTGGAAATAAGCTTGGGCGCTTCCTGGACAGTGTGGAGCCGAAAAAGGATCAGTTTACATGCGCTCGTATTTGTGTTGAGGTTAACCTCGAGAAAGGACTCCCAGAAGCCATTAAGCTCTCCCTGGGGGAATGGTGCCATATCCAAGAGCTGGATTACGAGCAAATTCCTTTTAAGTGCCTCTGGTGCCATGCCTACGGTCATTTCGCAAAAAGCTGCCCCAAAGCCTCTGAGGAGCCGGGACCAGTCAAAGAAGATGATTTTCAGCCAGTAACTAACTGACGAAGGCAGCCAAGGCGAAAGGATCCACTACCCCAGGCTCCAAAGGCCACTCATTCAGCAGAGGCAACTCTAGAAAATAAAAACAGCTTTGATGCGCTGAAGGAAGATGAAGCCCAAGAACCAGAAGCAACAGTAGTTAAGGAAGACCCTCCGGCAGACGGAAGCCTTCCGGATTCCACTCCCCCAGAATCAGTAGCAGCGAGAGAAATTTGGGCTTCAGATCCGGAACCCTCTGTCCCTGCAGATCTAGTTGTTTCAGTCCCCTCTAGCGGCTCTGTGGAAACTTCTGAACCTGAAGACAATTCAGTTCCGTCTCCACCCCTTACCCGAGGGCGAAGGACCAACAAAGCGCGCAGAGAAAAGGAGGCAACCTCCAACATTTCTTTAGGTTTTCAGAAAAAGATGGATCCCTACTTTAAGGGGAAATTTTCATCCCCCTCGATTTAATGCTCTTCTTCTATCTTCTACTGTGCTCACAGTTTGTGAGAATCTACTCATGTATGCATTTTTTGTCATTTTCTCGAATTAGCTCAAGAAGCAGATGGGATTGGTCCCCCAAGACATTCACAAGAAGGTTGGCAGCACTGTTAGAGGTCACCAACCTTCTTCAGATTTGTAACTTTTTTATTCTGGCTCACCAGAATGCCACTTAATGCAACATAATCGTTCTCGTAAAAAAAAAAGAACTGTAATAATGCAATAATTGTAATAATTCATTAGTTGTAGTGTAATAGCGCAATTATGAAATAATTGTTTTCATTGTATTGTTTAGATGAGTGTGGCAATGCAATAGTTGTTTGTAGGTTTAGTATAAGAGGAATGGGTATGTTACTTCCAACAGGAGGAACTTCCAATAATTGTCATAATCCAATAAGTAACACTTGAAATAATTCAATAATATTTGTAATATTTGTATCAATTCATAATGTAATAATTGTTATTGAAATAAACACATAAAAATAAAATGCAAAAACGTGATGTGTTGCGGAGAAATGGTCATGTCTTACAAAGAAATGTAAACCTGGTGAACCATAGAATGCAAAACTATCTAAACTGTGCCAATAGTGAAAATAAACATACCGAATATGTCTGATGTTGTTGGAAAAGAAACAATGTAGATGATAGTTGGAGATCTTAAGCATAAAATCCCTCATGAAACTAGAAAACCACTAAATGAGATCTAAATCATAAAATCACCCATAAAATTGGAAAAACTGCTAAATGAGATCTGAAGCATAAAATCAACCACAAAATTGGAAAATTGATGGCAATGTCATAGATCTAGCCATGGAGGGTGTATGCAGGGAAACATTGCATGCAGGATGAGGTTGAGATGGAGAGATCATATTATAAAGACACAATAATCCCATGACATAGTAAATCCATCTCAATAAAACTTTTTGTCTTAATTTAAAACAAAACAAAAAAAAAATAACCATTGTTGTGGGCATACCTGAATGGGAGTCTGCAAAATGATAGAGAGAGGCCTACACAGGATTGATGTTGCTCTCTCGATCAACATCCTCCTAACTATGTCTCTCATGATCTATGTTATCTTGAATAATGGTGTGTTTCTTTGTGGACTCATATCTGCCTCCATTGGGTTGGTTTCCTCTTGCAACAACATGCACATTTGATTGTCATTGTATTTTAACCCAACTCCAAACACCATCATTCAAATCAAACCCCACTATTATTTGAAGTAAGAAGATGTATGGAGTTTTGTGAGAAGTGAAACATTAAAAATATTTGAAATTTTAAAATTTACTATCGAAAAATATTTTCAATATATAAAAAAGATACATCTAACAAATAGCTTGTAATGCATAATCACTAAAACCTTTAAAGATTAATGCACAACCTTTAATTACTATGTTTTTTAACTATTTTGAAAAATGGGCTCTGTAAGGTCTACCACGACACCCACCGATTGTCCATGCTCCTTGGGTAGATTCGGTGCAAAATGCACAAAGAGCACAAGGAAGAAGCAATTGGTTGGGTGAACGAATACGTATGGGTGTGACCAAGAGCACCTTGGGTGCACAATGGTGATGTGGGACACCAAGGGGGCACACATGAAGTTGTGGGCACATATGGGGTGCACCGCAGGAGTTTACGGAGATGGTTGTGACATAGAGTTTTGGTGTGATAAATCTATTCTTAAGTGTCTCGGTGAGGTGATGCAAGTTGTGTGACTCCGTTGAATTTTTAAATCGAGCCGGTAATGCTCATATTGTAACTATTTCACAATAATAAAGACTTAGTCGGGTGTTAGGCACGATTTTTTCTACCTGCACTATATATGTGTTTGTCTTTTTTTGTTCCACAATTGTTCTCTTAGATTCTCATGTTCACGGATGCATGCTTAAATAAGACTAAGTGTTAATTGTGTTAACAATTGTCTAAGTAAACAAGAGTTGCACTAGAGTAGGAGTGTGACTCACCGGTAGCTTAGAACAGAGTATGGATATGTTCTACGTGAAGAGGCATAGTTCGGATGAAGTATTCTTGGTGTGCTAAGAAACAAAGTAAGAACCATCGCGGTGTTGCATGCCCTCGGGAGGTGAATAATCGCCAGATCTGATCAGGTGTCTTGTGGAGTTGTGATAGGTGGTATCAGAGTAGATTTGACTCTTAGCCACTACTGTAGTCATTACAATGGTTTTGGACGGGTGCACTTGTTGGTGAAATATTCTAGGCGCAGGCTTGGTGAGGGTTCGACAAACTGATCCATCATAGAGGAAACCTGAAAGCAGATTTGGTGGGTTGTGACAAGGCTAAATTGCGGACGGAATTCATGGCTTGTGAGCATACCTACGCACCCTTCTTGAGTAGACCAAGAGTAAAAATATGAGGGTGAACCAAGCATTTGGTGTAAAGGAAATATTCCCCTACATACAGGTGAACTTTCCCTTAGATTACAGACCCCTTTACCAAGACAGAAAATTACATTTGGACACTACCATTCCTATAGATTCATTTTATCGATTGAAAAAGAAATAAGGACAGGAAGTATGATTTACCTCATTTACTACATTTGTCCAAGATGCTCCAATACGTGAGCTCCAAACAGTACCTACAATGGACAACAACAAACAAATGACTATCTCCTACTCTAATGGATTAGACAAAATCAATCGATTTATGAAGATTAAGAGAAACATAGACAAGCACATGTAAACACATACTTGAAGTAAATAGGCCAAGTATATTAATGAGAAATTCAAAAGGAAACTTACAATCTTCAGATGATGTTGCAGCAGCCTCTCCAAGTCCTCCTCGTCCAACCCTTGCTCGAAATATTCACAATCAAAATAACAATGCTTTGTTGATTTCTCCTCCTTTTCACCATCAGAATGCCTTCACTTATAGGCTCAACTACCTTGGGTTTATTTGGAATTAGTTGAGGATATGGCTCCAATAGTTGTGTTATCTTCCTTAGATGCATCACTAGAGTTAGATTTGATCCAAACTAACCCAATCCATCCATAGTTTTCTTTAGAGGAAAGTGGGATTTCCTCCAAGATTCCCTCGACCAACTCAACGCTCCCTTAAAATGGCCAACAAAGCGTTGCAGTGCTCTCGCTGGGATGGACAAGGAGCACTATCGCTCCCTATGTATGAGAAAGGGAGCACTAATCTTCCAAAAAGTCACCAAGATGAGTAACTCCCTAGTAAAAACACTTGTTCCAACTATGATATGATGGGGATTATTCTTCTAACATGTTTTAGGGGTTGTAGCAAGTGTTTTCAGGGTGTCGTTTGAGATGTGACACTTGGGAAAAGAGAACACGACACTTACACCATTTGCAACAATAAAAGTGTGATACTTGCGACACTTGTGACAATGAAAGTGCGACATTTTTTATATTGTCGAAGTAAGGAATTTTGATGTGTAACAGATTTCCCCCCAAAGTGTGAAGTCAGAAAAGGAATGTTGATGGCCGAAACACTTTGTAGATTCTTCGAAGCAAGGGTATGGAGTTGGAGAACCTAGTAGAAGTTGTAGATAACCATCAAACAATTTTAACATGTTTTCCATCCCCAAGGTAGACATTCCTATGCTCAAAATACAAATGACTCAAAGCATGGCCACCAATAAATACATTGTGGATACATGATGATATTAACTAAGGAGATGGCCACCAAAGAGACAATGTGGATCCACCTCTCTATGACTTGACTTAATCGTAGCCATGAAAGAATACACAATGGAGATACGATGTGATGAGAACATAACCACAGACCAATACAAAGTGGATCTATGTTAAAATATGTATATCAGTCGGATAATCGCCATTGCAACCTGGGTAAAGTGTATATGCAGATGAATACTCAACCCAGGTTCTTCATCTCAATTCTATAACAGTATGATTTTCTCCATGTGAATAGATGATTTGATGTCAAACATAACAGAAACCACTTGATTATTGGTTATTAAGGTATATCATTAACAATTCTGAGAGAAATCACCATTGATGTTGATGATTCTCAAGGTACTTTAAAGTACAAACCAGTGAATGTGAATAATGAGTTGAAGTCGAATACTCATGGAATCAGTCAGTCAGGGATCACTAATGTATACCCACTGTCGAATGTGAGGAGTCATGCCATTGAGGCATGCAGGTCCCAAGGTACTAATGTGTTCCTAAGTCTATTTTCTGGATAATTTGTTGAAGACAACAGGAAAATACTCGTCGAAGGAGGACATTGATGTATCCCCCATCAATCGGCATGAAACTCATCACGGAAAAGTTATAAGATATAGTAGATGAAAATGGACTGACACGGGTATGGGAACTGGAAATATTGTAGATGGATGACTTTTTAGGTGAAGACTTCTCTTGAACACTAAGGCATGACAGAAGACTTGGCAGCATAGACTCAGAGTGGACCAAAACATAATGCAGCAAGTGTTGGGGAATTATTTGGATGGACCAAAGGAGTAGAAAGACTCATAGGATTGGTTCATTGTGGAGACCAATGGATTATCCAAGTGTATGGTGAGGTGAAAACAAGTGTCATGTTCAAGGGTGACCATAAGAGCTGCCTAAAAATATCTCAAGAAAATTGACCCACTTCCTTCAATTTTTCCCCCCTCCAGATAGATGAGTACCTCTTTTTCGTTTAACGAGCTCGAGGAGGGTAACACATGCTCAATATAAATCACCTTCAGTAAGTTCCTCTTATTTATTTTAACGAACTAGAAGAAGTAAGGGTTCGTCCCCAAATGGGCCCTTCAATGTGTAATTTTGTGAGTCTAGAGAAGGAAAACAAGATTATTTCTCATGTTTAGGGAGTTTGAAAATAACTTAAAGAAAACTCTGAGGTTCTCCTTTTTCGTAATTTTAGTCTCTGAGGTCCGAAAACGTATAAGATTATACGACGGAGAACTCTTCTAGTCATGATTGACTAGAGTATTCATTTTTCATAGTTAGTCTATTGGGACCAAAAAAGAGGTAATCTATCGCCCAGTAGATGACTCTTCATATTTTAATGAGCTCGACGTATCACGAACTTTTCTCAATAGTATCACAAGGTCATCAAAAAGTCTTTGCTCCGTAATTTCCTATGTAATCAAGTTATTTTGGACAAAAAAATGTCAGCATTTTCTTACAAATTGACAATAATTTATAAAACAAAAACTCAAAAATAAATATTATAAATGTGAAAAAATGGGTGTAAATGACTTTATTTGGATATATTAAAAAGTCAATTAGGGCAAAACAAGTCATTTTCACCTTTAATTTTACAATTTTCCTTTTTCCTTGAGTTTTTCCTCCTTTGGAGTGATTTTTCCGACGTTGATTGTGGGAGCTACAAGCGACCATTCACAATTCCTTCTAGACCAGGTTGGTACTTTAGCCTTTCTCATTCATTTGCATGCCTTTTTGTTCAATTCTAGCCTTTATTTCATGAGTTTGGGCTCCTAAGAAAGCCCTAGAGTGTCGAACAAGATCAAAGCTCCCTTAAGCAATCGAGTGGGGCGTTGTTCGAGATTTCAGCACCCTTTTATTTCTTCTAGGGGAGCACTATCGCTCTATTTTTGCTTTCCAAGGAGCGTTGGGTGCAAAAATTGAAATTTTTTTTGGTTTTTAGGGTTTGAAAATGCAATTTCTCTTCTTGAAACTTGGCTAATGTGATTTTTTTGTGGATCTGAAGGTTTGCACTAGCCAATATGATTGAATGGAAGGAAAGAGAACTTGAATCTGACAATATGGTTTCCTTATAAGACCCTCAAGTGAGGGATTCTCTACAAAACTGCGGTTTGCTAAAGTACTTCAAGCTACAAAACATGAGAAAATAAGTCATTTTGTGAGTATCTGATTGGATTATGGGACAATGATGAGCAAGCATTCTGGATAGGATCTCATATGCTTGATATTGGCATTGAGGGTGTGTATTTCCTAATGGGGCTCTCAAAGAGGGGAGCACCCATCCTTTTGTCTAGACATTGGTCTACTCCACTATCAACAAAGGCATATGTTGCATAGTATTGTGTGTCGGGATCACGTTGAGTATGATGAAGAATCATCATCAAAGATGTGATGGATCTATCTCTACGATCCATTCTCTTTGCTATCACTAAACAGGTGGGAAGGACCAGTGCCCACCTTGCTTCCAAATATCAAATATCATATAATATTCAGTGCTTGGAACCCAATATTTTTAAATGCAATGCAGGGTTATTGAAAAACATCAAAGAACAAATATCTAAGTGTAGAATAGGCAGACAGAAACAATTTGGATACGGATCTTTCTTGATTTCATTCTTTCTAGAGAAAGTACAACAGATGCAGCTGCAAGTTGCATTGATCGCATGCCCCGCATCCGAGGCCCAGATGGAGTGGTAGACGAGACTTTCACCTCGGTTGTGGAATGAACCCTCAGCCTTCTATTTTACCACTAACTTCTTTCCATGGTGGAGAAGGAAGTTTATGGCTATAGAAGATTTTCCTTATGCCAAAGTTGACTTTAGGGGCAGCGTGGATTTAGTGCTCCTCGAAGAGGCATGGTGGGACACATCAGGTAAAATATGAAAGATCATGACCTTGCAACAATGTTTTTTTTGTTTTAATATGTATATATTTATTTTTTTGTTGTACAATGAGGGATCTAAGTCATTTTTTTTCATCATGCAGACAGAGGAACGTCTCGTCTGGTGGGGATGCCAGCACTAGGACGTCGTGGTGATGTTCAGGCAACAATGGAGATTGGAGTCGGAGTAGGAGGACTTCGTGAGGTGGAGAGGAATGTATGTGGGTTGACCATGGGCATTCATTCTATGAGGATACGAGATGTACCCTTACATCTTCAGAGACATATATTCGGGGTGCCTGAAGGCCTTAGTCGTCTGTTGCAACGAGTGGCCTTAGCGGTTGTGTGCTATGTTGAGCACAATGTAGTCCAGGAAGACAAGTAGAGTCTCCTGATACATTAGTTTTTTATGATGATTTTACAGGCATAATGGCCCACATTTTTTCCCTACTATGTACCTTTTGGATGATGTATTTTGACACACTTTGCTATTTTATATACAGGC
>ML785720.1:29064-43018 GCA_009831015.1 Picea engelmannii
GGATTGGGTGTTTTTAAGACTACAACCATACAAACAGATGTCCCTCAAGCAAGCCAAGAAGGATAATAAATTATCACCAAAGTACTATGGCCCTTATAAGTTGTTGCAAAAGATTGGTACTATGGCATACAAATTGGAGTTGCTTGCATCTTCACAAGTACACCCAGTTTTCCATGTTTCGTGCTTAAAGAAGGTTATAGGCGACAAGATCCAAGTTCAAACTATGTTTCCAAAACTTGAGGAGGAAGGAAAAATCATAGTGGAGCCTAAAGCCATCACTGACACAAGAATTCGCCAGCTGAGGAATAGATCCATTTCAGAGTATCTCATTAAATGGAGGAAACTACCGACTGAAGATTCCACTTGGGAAGATGAGTCTTTTATATAGAAGCATCCAGATTTACTCAAGCATTGCAGACAACACTTGTCTCAAGGGGAGGGGCATGTTAAGCCCTAATATTGGCTCATTACCCCTTCATTCAAGCATATTACATTAGTAATGTTATTTTATTTATGTCAGCTTTATTCCATTAGTTGTAATTATACCTCCTAGTATCCTATATATACCAAGAAGACATTTTCATTTGGAATCATCTTGTACTTGAACATTTAAATGGGGTAAAAGGAGGTTGCCCCCTCGAAGAGGCTTATTATCTGAAATTATCTATGTTTCAAGGCGTTGAGTACTTTTTCTGAGGTTTTTCTATGCTATATTGATATTTGGTTCTAAACAAATATTTTCCCCCAAGTACTTGACGAGTCAATATGTGATACATGGGGTTCGAGTCAGTAATGGCCGTGGTACTGCGGAGCAAAATATAGTGGCGAAACCTTTGGACAACAATGATTGCTGCCAAATCCAACTTTTCAACATCTGAATAACGGAGTCCAGGACTTGAAAGGCTCTTACTTAAATAGTAGATCACATGTTCGTCATCGTCGTCATCTTCTTGTACTAACACCATAGCTATAGTGGAAGTATAGGCAGCCAAATAAATGATGCAATCTTTTGCATAGTTGGGGGGTGTAACAGTGGTGTATTCGTTAAAGCATGCTTGAGATCATCAAATGAGCATTGAGCAGTTGCATCCCAAATGAAAGGGGCATCTTTCTACAGCAATCGCATGAATCCTTTAGTAATTTCGGCATAATTTCATATAAACGGGGGAGAAAGTTTTACTTCCCTTGAAAACTTTGCAATTGGGTAAGATTGTTGGGAGGAAATAAAGAAAGAATAGCTTTGACTTTTAAGGGATCCACCCTAATCTCATCTTTGGACACTACAAAGTCAATGAGTCTCCTTGATTCAACAACAAAAATGCATTTATCAAGGTTCAAACGTATGTTGTAATACCCACATCTAAGAAAGATTTCCCTTAGATGATCAATATGATCTAGTCAACAAACCGGCAAGTCATCGAGATAAGGTTCAACAATATGTTTGATGTCATGGAAAGCATACGACATAGCCCATTGAAACGTGGGGCCAACATTTTTAAGGCCAAAAGGTAATTTTCGATAGGAGAAAGTCCCCCATGGAAGATGAAGGTTGTTTATGTTGATCGGTAGGTAAAATATGAATCTAATTGTAGCCAGAAAAGCCATCCATAAAAGAGAAAATGACACTTCCAGCGCAATTATCAATGATTTGGTCGATAAAGGGCGTAGGGTAATTGTCCCTCCGAAAATCCTTATTTATATCCCTATAATAGACGCAAACATGAATTGTCCCTTGTTTCTTGATGACCAGAAGGATGTTGGAAACCCATTCAGTCAAAGGTACGAGACAAATAAAACTAGACTTCAGTAAATTTTCTACTTATGCCTTGATTGCTGCAATTTTCTTGGGATGAACCAGGCGAAGTTTCTGTCTCACATGTTTAACTTGAGGGTAAGTTTTGATTTCATGCACAATGATCAAAGGATCGATCCCTAGAATTTCTTCATAGATCAAAGAGAATGTGTCGCAGAATTATTTAAACAAGGCGGTGTAAGTTTCAATCTCTTCAGTTGAACAATTGGCACCTAATTGTATGTTTTCTGCAATACCTTCTTTTGTGGATATGTCAACACTGATTGTTTGAGATATGTTTCCCAAATTTACCTCAGAGATTGTATCTTAACTGAGTATCGGATATTAGGGAGTGTCGATGATATCGGTGGGAAAGATAGATGAAATATCTTCCACAATCTCATCCACACTCGGAAGAAAGGATGAACAATGGTGGTTGTCATCCCATGGTGCCTCTTCGATACTAATCAATTACATAATGGATTAATTGGATGGAAAAATCTGTAGGATGTGATCTAAAGTGGAGGATAGGGAATCTAACCAAGATGGTAACGAATAGGAATTAGACACCAATAGATTTTGGTCGTCGGGTGAAGGAGAGGCAAATTGAATGGCGTCGTAGTCAGCCTCTGTAGGACTAAGTGGCATAGTGTCACCTAGTGAATCAATTTCAAAGGGACTAGGTACTATCCATGGATTAGATGATTCGAGGGATTGATGTGCCATAATCAAAATCATATTAATCGTTGTGATATGTTGCATGGTTGGAGGAAGAGGTGTGGGAAAAGTGCCCATGAGTGAAGAATCTTCAAATAGACCTACCACTACACTTTCATAAGTAATATTTGAATCCCCTAAGAATGGAATATCGTTGGTTGTTTAAGTATGAGCATCAGGGGTGCAGTAATCTAGCTGATCGATGGTTACTATTTTTCCTTGATGATGAATTTGGACACATCGAAAGACTGATCAAGCGATAACAGTCATAGCATTGAACCAACTTCTGCCTAGCAAAATTTTATAATCGAGGGGAGCATCGACTACTTCTACATCGACGGAAACAGTTTTTCCCCCAGTTGAATGGTTAAGGATTGTAACAATCCATGAGGTCGGAAACCTCTTCCATCAAATTCTTTTAACATGGTGGGATATTGATTAAGACCAGGTGATTTAAGGCCTTTCCAGCAAGCTAAGGACATGACGCATGTTGATGCTCTGTCATCCAATATCGTGCGATGAATATGTTGATTATGGACAACGACATCAATTTGGAAATCAGATTGGTGAGATATTCATGATTTAAAATTATCTATATTGAACATGATATTATTTGATGACTCGGGATCTATAGCTCCAGTGGCTTCCAAGAGAGTTCTACGTTGGCTAGGTAAGTTTCGTAGAACTTCGGGAGCCGACATGGAACAAGGTGCTTGGGCCAAATCTTCAACAATGTTGTAGTTTTGGGCAACACGAGAGTTAGGATTAAAAGTTGACTTTCTGATTGTGCTCTTGGCTGGACGTAAGATAGAGTCGAAATTTGAATTGTCAATCTAGAGTGGTCCATATGGAGGGGTAACTGAAGTGGAAGGTGGATCATTCATAGTTCCATTAGTTACGCTTTCCTTACCGGATTTACCTGGTGGTGTGTCATATGTCATAGTGTGAGTGGTCAAATATACACCATTAAACATATAAATGTGTGCACTTGATGAAGCATACTTGTTAGGAGGATGACCTGGGTTTCCTCCTTGTGGAGGTGCAAGATTTTGTGCAACCGGTGATTTTTGTTTTGGAAAAGGATGTGTCATGACAGTGGGTTGAGAATTTCCTTTATATAATTTAAAAACTTCTTCTCAGTGGGGACAGTCTCATATGTAATGATCTTCAACACATATGAAACATGGAAATTTTGGCTTGTGTTGTGGTTTCTTTTTAGTAGCAGGTGGTTGTGCTTATGTTTTTGTATTTTCAGTTTGATTATTATTTTTCTTGGATTTATTCTTATTTTTCTTTCCCCCCCCCTAATTGTGGTGGTGAAGCAGATTGGACTGCATTCACTTTGAATACTTTAGTAGGGGCGGAGTTTGATGAGAGTGGATTATGCACTATAGTCGAGGTGTTTATTGAATGATTGGTTGTACCTGTCGATTGTGAACCAAACTAGGTTTTGATGGAACAGATAAATCCATTTGAATGAGTTGTGGAGGATGGTTTTGATGGATCAGTTGATGTGCAGGGAGCATTTGGGATCAATTCATACAAAGTACCAGATTGGGAATAAACCATATCCAAATATTGGGAACGAGCAATGGCTTCCTCTTCTGTGACTACACCACCCATAGCTACATCTCGAGCAATAGGAGGTAATAGAGATTTTGTGAACCATTCAGCCAACAACTGGTCAAGAATGGTTGCTTTGATCAACCGTCATTGTCACCTCCATTCATGAATATGATCAGAAATATGTATGGAGTTAGTCTGATGAAGGGAGGTCAAGAGTTTCGTGTCGGTTTCATATCTGATGGGAAATTGGAAATGGGTGAGGAAATCCATGGCAAGTGAATTAAAGTCTTGAAAAGTTTCGCGTTGTAACTCAATGTACCATTTAGTCGTTGAACCCATAAGTGTACACTGGAAAAGACACAAATGGATAGAGTCGTCCATCAGTGAGTTTGATGAACACCATAGATGAAACGTCATGATGTGTTTATTAGGGTTTTATCTAGGTTTACTACTAGATTTTGGAATATCAAAAGGTAATTTGGCTAGAATGACTGGCCAAAATTGGGAATGTAATATGGGATCGTTTGTTAATCTCAAAAAATCCGGTAGATTAAAAGTGCCTAAGAACGGTAACTGTCGATTAGCTTGAGAATGATATTGGTGTGGCATAGGAACACCAGTAGGACCATAAACTGGTTGTGGTGGATAATTGTATCCAGCAGGTCCTTCCATATGTTGTTGTTGTGGATTTTGACCAGCGAAAGTGGGATTCATTTGTTGAGGAATTTGCATAAAAGGAGCAGGAAAACCCATTTGGCCTTGGGGAGGATAGCCAGTGTAACCCGGGGGAGGATAGCCAACTTGACCTTGAGGAAGGTAACTAGGTTTCCCCTGAAGAGGGTAGCTAGGTTGTTCCTGAGGAGGGTAAGTGATTTGACCCTGAGGAGGAAAGGATGATTGGCCTTGAGGACCCCAAGTGGGATTCAGGACACCTAGGAAGGGTTATCTAGAATATAGTCCAGAAGGACTAGGATTTAGTGATCCTCCTTGTAGGTTGGGATTTGAAGATCCTCCTTGATGTGGTTGATGAAATGGTCCTTCCTAGGGTGGTCCCATGACTGTTGCAGGTTTCTGGTAAAAGAAGCTTGGAATTGTCCCCCTGCCATAGGTTGGGTAACAACTAGGATTTGTCTGGTGAATGGGGGTTGCCCCTGAGTCATGATTTTTCCACTAAACAAGGGTTTCCCCCTAGTCGGGATTTTTCCACTGACGGAGTATTTCCCCGCAATAGGGACTTTTCCTACAGTCAGGTTTTGTTTTATGACAAGGTTTTGCATTCTTTGATGTCAAGGTGTCCCAACGAGATTTTGTGGCATGTATGAGGCTATTTCTTGAAGAGGGATGGTATGTGTAACCGTTATAGTACTTTACAAATGACTAGGTACTATAAACCCTGTTTCACTCGCGACTTGTCCTATGGTGGTAGCAGTATTGATTGTTTGTTCGACAGAATGGTCAACGGGCTGACTTGATGGTCCCACATCTACATCGATGGTGGCAGATGTATGTGGAGGGTTAAAGAGAGGTCGGCTAAAATTACATTTTTCATAAAGATCGTGACCCGATGGAGTTCTCCATATAGGACGAACATGAGTTTATTATGGATCAACCATTTCAGTAGAGCGGACAGGGGTAGTATATTCTTCATTGAAATTTGGTTGTTCATGTTCCATGTAACGTTCTTAGTATGGCCTTGATGATAGCCTAGGATAATATTCAACTACGATGTTTCCCGAGGAGTCTACTCGAAGAAGGAGTGGATCGTGAGGGTTTTTCAAAGCTGATTTTGTAGGAGGGATTGGACCTTCCTGGACTACTACTAAAGATCCCTCATGATTTTTAATCAAATAAGTAGCGACACTCCCATCGTCTGAATAGTTTTCAACCTCTTCACGGTAAGTGTCTTCAGGTGAGTTAGGAGGTATGGGTTCGTAGCCTTTTGGAGGAAACCCTTGCATCCTACATGATCTACGAAGACCTTTATCAGCCAAAATACCATTTTTAAGGAAAACTAAGGTAAACAAACAACATTCGCTAAAAATTCTAGAAAACCAACAAGAAAAACAATAACTTCTCTCAATGAATGCACTAGTTAGTGATGAAATCCAACATCGCATGAACAAAGTGAGATGGGGATAGGATTGAGCAGGTGGATCAATTACGTTGGCGGCTTGCTTAACAGACTTACGCCCTGGTGCAAGTTCCCTCACGGTTTTACCCATGTGTTACCCTCCAAGGAGCCCGAGTGAGTTTGACCAACGTCTGATCCAGGTACATCAAAGACTTCCCTTCACTGTCACCTCATGTAAGGACTCTAAATATTATATCCACTAAGGATACCAACTTGTATTCAGCCTTTGGGTGGGTACAGTTCACATTCGGGTCCGAACGTATGGGCAGGATATCAAGTCTGAAATTCTTCAAGAGAGATGAGGACAAATGGACCGGTAAACTCTAGAGGACCTCAAACGGATTCCTAATTCACAAAGCTCTGAGACCAAATGAAAACAATTGATTCTCAAGAAGAACCCCCAATATACATTCATTATGCTATGATTGGTTAAGCCTCAGAGGGATAATCTTTGTTGCTCTCTCGCGCGTGACCTCATGTTTAACCCTTGTGTGAGAGGGGGATCCCAGCTATTATTATACGAAGGTTGGATTTTCTCTCCCTAACAAACAATTTTGAGTTTGTCTTGAATGATTTGGAGAGTTATTCTCACAACCTATTCCAAATCTCTAGTCCTTGTCCATTGTTGGTGGAAATATCTTAAAAATAAAAGTAATAAGTGCTTATTTTCGTGGTTGTTTGTTATGCAAGGGTGAATGGTAGTGAAACTGATGATGTTTGAGACTCGAATCCACAAAAAGGTAAAAATAATGATATGCAAATTTTCTTTTCAATGAACTTCTAGTTACGAGAAGGAGAAGAGTTTATTTTCTTTATGTCACTAACAAACACTCAAAAAATGCAAAATTTCACACTATTTGGTTCCACAAACAAGAATTCACACAGTTGCCAAATTATCACAAAAAAAAATTAATATCCAAAACTAATGCATATAAATACTTCTTTGTTTCATTGTGGATGCAAACTATGACATTTGTTTAATGCTTCGTTCTTTCACTAATAATGAAAAAGTTCACTATGATGATTGAAAAGAGTATGAAGAAAAAGAGCATACAAACCAAGATACTCTCAACAATAAACAAGAGACCGAAAGAAAAACAAATATCAAACAGTTCACTCAAAGATTAAAAACACTAAAAAATAAAAAAAATCCATACTTTATAGTCTTCAAGAATTTAGTACGAGATCAAAGACAAAGACATCAATAGACCTGTGATCAATAATATTTCCTATGAATTCCTCTAATCAATCAGATAATCGAGAAGAGTGGTAGAAAGGAACCAAATCTGAGAGAGAAAGGTCAATTTTGCAATCAAGAAAGACAACATGAACTCGGTAAAGACTAAAAAGAATGAAGGACAACAAGTTTCTAGTCAAACTAGAGCCACGATCAGATAGAAGAAGTTTTGAGTTAGAGAAGGAGATCCAAAGACTAGACCCAGCAAGCAAGAAACCATGAAAATTTACAAAAAGAGGAGATCAACGCTCTAGTAACGAAGACACCAAAGAGCTACAACACTCCTTAGAAGGCTCTAGGGGAGTGTTGATCAAGGAATAACGCTCTGGCCTGAACTGCAAGGGAGTGCTAGTTCTGAGGAAAGTTTGAGAAAAGCTCAAAAATCTCAGTAACTCGAGAAATTTCAGTAAGAGGCTCTGTGAGACAACTAGAAAGGACAAAGGAGATGAAAACTTCAAATCAAATCAGCAAGTAGGATCTAAGGGTAGGCAAAAGTCTTGGACGAGCCAACAGAAGAACAAATGAAAGTTCCTCCCCAGTGCAGTCACCAATTTCTGTTACGAAAATATTGCCCTACGGGCAAGTGAACTTTCCCTTGCATTACATACCCCTCTACCAAGACAGTAAATTACATTTTCACACTACCATTCCTATATATTCATTTTATCCATCAAAAAATAAAGAAGGAGAGGAAGCATGATGTACCTCGTTTACATCGTTTGTCCAATTTTCTCCAATCTGTGAGCTCCAAACAATACTTGCAATGGACAACAAGAAACAAACGACTATCTCCTACTCTAATGTTGGGTATATGTGTTATATTCTTTGCATGTGTGTGTGTGTGGGCACGTCAGATACGACAACTACGTCCGACAATCCCTACCACTAGAGCTCTACCATGTGCGTCAGGCGCTTTCCTAGGGGGGTCCCAGGGGTGGGGTCAGGTATACTCCCCCTTGATTACGCACAACGTTCAGGGCAGCACCCCAAAAAAAAAAAATTGGGCGGTTTTTGCTATTTTTAGTGGATTTTGGTATTTTTGGCAGATTTGTAAATTAATCCCGGATTAAGGGATTAGGGTTTTGGTATCTACAGAATACCTAAAAACATTGTATATGTTGTATGGTGAATGGTGAAATTCGATATAATGAAATAAGAAAGGTTTTCCCGGTAGAGGGTTTCTAGTATAAAATCTTTGTGTACTCTGTGTATGAGCCATTGATTAATTTTTGTCTTGCTTAAGAATCTATATGCATTGCTTTACTTTGCAGGTTTAAAACTTACATCTAATGGATTAGACAAAATGAATCGATCTATGAAGATTAAGACAAACATAGACAAGCACATGTAAACACGTACTTGAAGGAAATAGACCAAGTATATTAATGAGAACTTCAAAAGGAAACTTATAATATTCAGAGTATGTTGTAGAAGCCTCTCCAAGTCCTCCTCATCCAACCCTTGCTTGAAAGATCCATAATCAAAATAACAATGCTTTGCTTATTTCTCCTCCTTTTCACCATGGGAATGCCTTCATTTATAAGCTTTGAGAGCCTCAACTACCTTGGGTATATTTGGAATTAGTTGAGGATATGGCTCCAATAGTTGTGATATCTTCCTTAGATGCAATCCTAGAGTCATATTTGAGACAAACTAACCCAATCCATCCATAATTGTCTTTAGAGGAAAGTGGGATTTCCTCCAAGATTGCCTCAACCAACTCAATGCTCCCTTAATATGGACAACAGAGTGTTGCAACGCTTCCACTAAGATGGACGAGGAGCGCTAGAACTCCCTATGTATGAACGAGGGAGCGTTGATCTTCCAAAAATTCACCAAGATGAGTAACTCCCTAGTAAAAATACTTGTTTTGATTATCAGATCATGGGGCTTCTTCTTCTAACATGTTTTACGAGTTGTAGCAAGTGTTTTCATGGTGTCGTTCAAGATGTAACACTTGGGAAAAGTGAATGTGACACTTGCGACAATAAAAGTGTTATACTTACGACACTTGTGAAAATGAAAGTGCGACATTATCGAAGTGAGGAATTTTTATGTGTAACACTTGGGCAAAGAAAACAAACGCAGGACTACCGCAAAACTTGTCGCAAAAGTAATTGCAGAGTTAATCACATAGTTTTGAAGAATTCTTGAGGTAAAATCTTAGGTTCTTTGGACAAGCCCTATGCAAGTAAATTGAAGATACTTGGAGGGCCATCCATGGCTAATGGTAGTGACACCGAGAGGGATCCCAATACTAGCAAAATGAAGGATGAGATCGTTATCTTGGAAAGGACCATTGAGTAAATGATAGACACATTGTGCCAGCATGGTGAGACTATCGACCAAATGGAGATTGATATGGGAAAGATGAAGCATGGGTTTAACGAAGTCGTTTGAGAGTGTCAAGAAACTGCAGATGTGATCATTGGCACCTTGAACAATGAAATTCAGGATAGACTCAAGGTAGTGAAGGATGCACTTGCCACAGTCACACAGAGGTTGAAGGACCAAGATGACACCATGACATTGTTGAAATGAGCTTTGGCTAATGGATAGAACTCTATTGCCACATCGATGAGGATCAAGATAAAGGAACCTAAGCCATATGACAGAACCTGTAATGCTAATATGTTGGGGAACTTCTGTTGGGACATTGAGCAGTACTTGGAGCAGTTAAACGAAAATTTGGACAAACCCAAGGTGAACGTTGCAGAAATGTTCTTGATAGGAACCACTAAGCTATGATGGAGGAACTAAGTGGAAGACTTAGGAGCTGGGAGAACCATGGAGAAGATCGAAAACTGAGCAGAGATGAAGGCAACCTTAAAGACACAGTTTGGTCCAGGGAACCAAGCATGGATCACAAGGAAGTTGTTGGATCTCAAGTATGCTGGTAAAATCCAAGCCTGCATCAAGGAGTTCATAGGGATCATGTTGGAGATCAAAGACATTTCATAAGAAGACATAATTTTCCACTTCATGAATGGTCTATTTCCAAGGGCGCAGAGTGAGTTGTGATGATAGAACATGTAGACACTTGCAGCAATAATCACCGCAGCAAACAAACTATTGGACTTTCTGAGTGAACCCCAATATAGGTCTTAGGAACAATCAGGATGCCCAATATGAGAAGAAACAACAAGGGAAGGGGAAGAAGGATAAGGGAAAAACAAAGACATCTAAGAGAAACGAAGACAATGCCAAGCAAACGGACGTTGTGAAATAAAATAAGTCGATTTCATGTTAGATTTGTGCCAAGGAGCATTATGCAAAGAATTGTCCCTTGAAACATAAGTTGAATTCTTTAGAGAAGGCAGACAACCCATTTGTTGGAGTCTTGTAGGTCTTGAATGTTGTCATGGTGGGTGAATCCACGAAGATCCAAGAACAAGATGAGACAAAACTTTGTTATATGTCGGTTGAACTCAATGGGAAGTTAGTGTTAGCCATGGTGGATAGTGGGGTGACTCATAACTTCTTGAGGGAAGACATGGTGTGAAGGCTTGGGTTTCATCCTGAACTGATGCAGTCAATGCATATGTAGAGAGAGTCGTTGGTGTGGCCAGGGACATCTCATTGAATCTTGGTGACTAGTGTAGAAAGACAAGTTTCACCATTGTTCCTATGGACAATTTTGAAGTTGTGTTGGGAAAGTAGTTCATGAGGACGTAAAAGGCAACACCTATTTCTCACATGAATAGTTTAGCCATTTTCTCAGGACATACTCCATGTTTGATTCCTACCATAAGGAGGAAGGAAGGAGGTGCACAAATGTCTTCCTTGCAAATGGTTGTTGCAGACAACTAGAGTTGGAAACCTTATGGAGACAAACTTGGATGATGTGGGATGACAGTTGGACAGTCTAATGTAGAGAATGAAAGGAATCTCATGTCAATGGAACAAAGGCTTGCCCATGTTGAAGAGATAGTTGGAGATCTAGCTAAGACAACGGATGGCTTTGTCAATTTATGTTTGAAAGTTGATGAGTGGTAGCGAAGATCAGAGGAAGTCACAAAGATGAAGATGTCAAAGCAGTTCATTTAACAGGAGCAGAAACCATTCATAGACCAAGAGGACATGAGGGAGACACAACAACGTTGGTGGAAGAGAACCAAGGAAAAGGTTGATTCCTCCTCTACTGAACTTAGACATGATGAATGGTTGTATGACCCTAAGCTAGAACAACTCATGGAGGAGTGTGCATGCAAGATCCGTTCGAGTGTACCACTGATTATGTAAATAACACATAAGTACGGTGACTCTTCATCAATTTCACTAGGATAGATTGGAGATGATGGAGATGGCCCAACCATCCATTCCCCTTCACCTTCGAACTAGACTGTGGCACGTTGGCTCACTGTCTCGATGGGAGGTAGTGAGGCAAATGGGGTGCCTTGGTGAAATTATTAAGAATGCAATGGGTGACTTGACATATCGTAGGAAATGAAGAGTTGCGGATGTGACGAGTTTGCATATAGAAACAGATGTTTGAACATGAATATGTGAGTTATTGAGACAGAGGCACGATGATTGGACTAACCACCCAATCAACCAAATTCACAAGGGGATCCAATGCATAGAATCATGGGAATATAGACCAAAGTGTGGAAGAAATAGGAAGTCAAAGAGAAACAACACTTCATAGACTCATGTAACTTCATAAGGGGAGTTTTCCTTAACGACAACGGTTGAGGAAGCAGCAATCATTGAGTGGTGATGAGATCTAGATATGGGGTAGAGACACCATAGAGATCGACAGATGTTTCCATGAATGATAAAAAATTGGAGTGGGGGAGGATGTAAGGTCTCCCACGACATCCACTGAGCGTGCACACTTCTTGGGAAGATTCAGTGATGGAACGAATGAAGATCACAAGGAAGAAGTAATCAGTTGGGTGAAAGAAGATGTTTGGGTGTGAGCAGGAGAAACTTGGGCACAGGATGGTGATGTGCGACACCAAGGGCACACACCTTACCTGTCTTAGAACAATTCATGGAGACTTGGGTTTTGTTTTGGCAAGGTCAAGGTAACTTTTGAGCATGCCCAAGGAGTTATCGCAAAAATTGCAGGTTGGGCAAATTCTGATCCAAACCATAATATGGCGACAACTAGGAGAATACCTACCCATTCTCACCTCAGATAGGTACTCCCATCACTTTAGAGGTGAAGTGATCACCTCAAGGGGGGAATCTAAGGTGACCTTAGGGGGGAAATGAGATGGAAAGTGATTCTTATGAATGGATTCCCCTATAGGTCAAGTTTTTTAAATGGAAAGTAGCTTGGAAAATAGTCTCGGAATTGGTTAATAGTTTCCAAGGAAATTGAGTACTTGTAGAAGATGATTGTACCTGCCTAAGACACAAGAGAAACCAAGTATACAAGCCATATGTTAAGTGGAAAAGTAAGTTAATCTTGGTGTCCCGATTTTCAACAATCAACAAAGAAATGATTATTAGAGCTCCTAAACAAAATGTTGAAATTGTAACAAATGGTGCAAGAGATAAGCTAGTAAACACAAGTACAACTCAAGTAATAAAGCATAGACTTTAGCATGAATGTAAGGTTGTTATAGACAAAGTATTGCAAAGATATCTTTGTGGTCTTATGGCTGTAGCAAACAAGTTGTTAGAGTAGAAAAATCAGCCACCAAAACTTGCAAAAAATCCACCCAAAAGATGTGCTAGGACTAGTAGATTAGGTTGGCAAATTCTTAGCAAATTTTGACAGTTGATAAGAGAGTAAAATCAAAAGTTATGATGAATTTTCTGCAGCCCTAATGGTTGTATATTAAATTTGTAACAACACTCAGACTTTCTTGGCCAAAAGAGACGCCTTAGTGGCTTAGAGACATGTATAACATATAGGTTAAATTCCACTTAAGACAATTTCAATATCTCAACTTTTCATAATTACCAATGCAATAATTTACTCCAATGTATGAAGGCTAGTGCCTTTGTATTGGGAAAATGGAGCCTCTTGATTAAACAAGTTGGATGAGTTACTTCCTGATCCGGGATCTTTTCATTGATGACATTTACATGCATTGAATTAAGAGCATAAATAAAAGCTTATGTGCAACATGATTAAAGAACACATAATCATGAAGAAAAGATGAGAAGAAGATAAATATCACAAGACATGATAACCGAGTTCATCCCAACAAAGGACTAAGTCTCCAGGGCCACTTCGAAGTGGAGAGGATTTTAAATTATCTCGGAAAAAATTGGCATAAGATGCATGGTTATACCTCAAGTTTGAAAAATGGTCTTCTGATACGTTGTTCAGATGCAAAATCTAACTGCACCAGTGGATTCTTGGTGAGAAGTAGTGCAAAAATGACTATCAAATCGTCTTAATCAGACATTTGTTGGATCATGTTGTCATTGATGTCAATGGTTTGATTGATTGATGTCAAGTGATTTATTGATGTCAAAGGATTGATTGATTGATGATTGATGTAATATAATATGTATTGTCCTTGATGAGAATGCATAGATGAAGATGGAT
>ML785720.1:44949-72247 GCA_009831015.1 Picea engelmannii
CCCCCCCCCCCTCTAAGTGTGGTAGGTGTGTCCAACAACATTGTCACCTCCAGGCCCTGTTGGGCTCTCTAACATGAAATTCATGGCATTGCAATCCATACAACACCTGCAATAATGACTCATGCATAGAAAATCAAACCATGTACTTGGCTAGGGATGGACCCCGAACTTGGCAATAAACTGGGTTTAAAATGAAAATTTACAGGCAGATATACCAAGCCCGTCATCAGATATGTTGGCAATTACATGTAATTAAAATCATATGGTTGGGGGAGATCTGGGGGTCAAACCCCAACGACCTCCCCAATTTAACATTTGTTTTGTTATTGTTATAACAACTATTGTAAATATGGTTAAACAACCATATCATATCACCCATCGGATATATATTTGTTTCCCATTGTAACTCTGCACCAACCATTCGATAAGATCCATGCACGGAACCTCGGGGGTAAGCCTGCATTAAATGTCTAACCGTCGGATTATGAGTCGTCGATCGGTCTGGTCGCCGAATTCGGTTCGAGCTGGCCCGATGACCATTATTATTATTTTTTTAAAATTTGGTTCCTAGCCCTCCTTGGGCATTTTCAGGGTGCCATGTGGTGCCCTACCATTTGTTCCATTTTCTGAGTCAGCTGGTTACATAGGCGTAAGTTGACCTGTTGTAAGGAGGCCACGTGGCGGCCTCTGGGGTGGTGCCATGTGGCCTCGTCAATTAGCCTAAGTGGCCACCAAAAATGTCAAATCAGCATGCCACATGGCAGCCTCTCGCGCTACCACATCAACATGTTGACATCAGCATGATGTCATCTCTGCACATTCGGTGGTTGATGTCACCCTGTTGACTTTGATCTGTTGACCAAAACTTTGACCATCCATAACTTTTCCATACAAACTCTGTTTGAGGTGTCGTTTGTGTCAATGGAAAGCTCTCGATAAGCTCTTTGACTTGGTGCCATTTTTGCTGAGATTTGAGGACTTTGAACTTTTTCCCTTTTAGATCCTTCTGAATCATTCCTCCCCACTAAGAATCTTTTGGGCCTCCAAAAGCCTCATCAGTCAACATGCAGGTGAGGGAATTTCTCCCTCACTTTCTCTTTCTTGAACCATCGTTATTTACTTGGATGTGTACCCTTAAGGCCCACTCGAAGATATTCAACATCACCCTTGCATGAAGTCCTCATCCTTCTGTCCAGGATGATATCTTCCTTTAACTCGTCCAAGTACTAAGGAGCAACCTCGTCCACTAAAGGTACCGAAACACTCTCCTTCTGATCCATGATCATTGGAGGCTCATAATTTTTTAGGTTCTCTATGTTTACAACTAAGTATATCTGCATGTGCGATGGTAGATCGAGGTGAAAGGAATTTGTGCCAATTTTCTCCAAGATGGTGAAGGGTCCATATCTGGTGGGCTCGAGCTTCTTGCCTTATCCCTTCAACCTATACTTGTTGATGTGGAGCCACACTTGATCTCCCACTTGAAACTAATGATCAACTTTGTGCTTGTCATGGTCAGCTTTGTATTGTGCTTGACTCTTTTCCAACTGTTCCCATATTGTTTGGTGTGCCTGCTGGATTCTTTGAATGATCTTATAGGCTCTGTATTCATCTGTTTGTTCACTTGAGTTGACATTTTTACCAAAAGTAAATTCAAAGGGAGCCTTAGGTAAATACCCAAAACATGTCTCAAATGGTGACCTCTGCGTGGAAGAGTGCAAGGCTCAGTTGTATGCATGTTGCACATACAGTATTTGGTCATCCCACAACTTGGGATGTTTGTTGCAGTAGCCACGAAGCAAATGAACCATTGTTTTGTTGACTACCTTTCTATGTCCATCGGTCTGTGAATCAGAAGCAGTACTCCTCTTAAGCTTGGCGTCCATCATTCTCCACAAGCTTGTCCAAAACTCTCCAAGGAATCGAGTGTCTCGATCCGAGATAATGGATGTGGGCAGTCCAAATTGGACCCATACATGTTGAAAGAAAATATGAGCAGTTTTCTGAACAATGATCTGCTTCTTACATAGCATCAAGACACACATCTTTCTAAACCTATCCACTACTACATACAAGTAGTCATGACCCCTTTTTGACATAGGCAACCACCCTACAAAATCCATAGAAATACTCTCCCAATGATGAGAAGGAACAGAAAGTGGTGTGTACATCCCCAATTTTCTATTAGTGGGCTTACAAGTTGAGCACAACATGCACCCCTTTACATATTTGGTTACAAAATATTTCCTTCAAGACCAGTAGCAAAACCTCTGCAAATGTTCCATAGTTTTACCTACCCCAAAATGCCCAGCTACAAGGGAAGTGTGTGCTTCAATGATTACATGCACTCTTTCATTAGTTGGAATACAAAGTTTTCCCATATGGTAGAGTAGTTTATCCAACAAATAAAAATTATCCACCTATGAACCACGGGTTAGCCTCTCATATACCTCCATGAAATCTTCATCATTGGTGTATTGTTCAATATAACTATCATGAGATAAAGAAGCATTTTTCAAAACAACAAATGCAGAAATAGGAGGTCTAGAAAGCATATCCACAACTTTGTTGCTTGTACCCTTCTTGTATCTGATAACTAGATGGAACAATTATAGGAATCCCATCCACTTGTAGTATCTTCATTGTTGTAGCTTAGTCTATGATTGGAGGTACTACAAGGATTGATGATCAGTGTGTATGATCGTTTCCTTTCCCATCAAGTAGTGTTTCCATTTCTTCACGCTTTGTACCAATGAATACGATTCTTTGTCATATGTAGGATAATTACAAACAACCTTAGAAAAAGTTTCATAACGAAAACAAATGGGCGTATGTTGTTGCATCAATATTGCTCCCATGGCATAGGCACTGGCATCAGTCTCGATTTCAAATGGTTGTTGTAGGTCAGGTAGTGCTAGCACTAGTGCGATGATGAATTTTCTCTTCAAAGTGTCGAAGTCTTTATGTTGTCTTCCTCCCCACTAAAAGGCTTGTTTCACACTGGTTAAGGCATGCAAAGGAGATGAAATGTAGGAGAAGTTTGCAATCAACTTTCTCCAGTACTAAAATGGCCCTAAGAAACTTCTAACCTTTGTAGTAATGTTGGCTTAGGCCAATTTACAATGACTTCAACTTTGGAGGGATCTATCTGTAATTGACCACCTCGTACAATATGACCCAAGTAAACTAATAAGGTCTTGCCAAAGTCACACTTCGACAATTTTACATACAATTATTTTTTTAAGGACTTCCAATACTCTCTTTCCATGCATTACATGTTCATTCCAAGTCCTACTAAATACAAGAATGTCATCCAAGTATACAATCACAAAGTCATCAATGAAAGGCCTAAAAATATCACTCATGACTCACATGTTGGAGCATTACAAAGCACAAATGGCATCACAAACCATTCAAAAAGACCTTATTTTGTTTTGAAGGTAGTCTTCCACACGTCGCCTTCTACAATTCTGACCTGGTGGTAACCGCTCCATAAATCCAACTTGGTGAAGTACACTGCATTCTTCAACTGATCCAGCAAGTCGTCTATCTGAGGCAAGATGGGGTAGTGGTTCTTCACTGTGATCTTGTTGAGGGCCCGATAATCAACATACATTCGCAATGTTCCATCCTTCTTTGGCACCAACACGATCGAAGAACCACAAGGAGACGAGCTAGGTTGGATGACCCCTTGCTCCAGTAAGTCATGAACCTGCTTCTTGATTTCTGCCATTTCCACATTTGACATCATGTACATGCCCACATTTGGAAGAGGGAAATCTTATTGAAGATGTACTTCATGCTAAATCTACCTCTTGGGAGGCAATCCACCTGGTTTCTGAATTATTTCATCATAGTTAGATATAACATCAATCATTTCATCTTTGTGAGAGGTATCACATCCTTGGAAAGCATCAGATGTCTTATCATCTTTTGCTCTTGCAACCATGAGTACATATTTCTTACTAGTGTTTATGAGTCTTTTCACTTGTCCTACACTAACAAGGGTTGTATTTACTTTCATATTGTGGGCTCTTACAATGTGTTCCACTCCATCCTTTGTGAGATCATATTTGTTCTCATTTATGAAGAAGATTGCATTTCTATCATAAAAGTACGGGCTCCCCAAAACTATGCCACATAAATCAAGTGGGACAACATATAAATCAGCCTTATTTATTGACTTTGACACAATGGCAAATCTAATCCTACACCGCTTGGTGACATTTAGTTTTGCATTGTCAGTTACCCAACTAAGAGGGTAAGGTTTAAGATGAGATTTTGTTTCCAAGCCCAACTTTTTAACAATAGTTTCTAATATTAAATGCACTTGAGAACCCAAATCAAATAGAGTGTCAATCTTTGTGTGTTTAGATACAAATCTAATATGAAATAATTCACTTCTTCTTCTTCCATGATCATGAGATGTACTTGTGGAACTTGAACCAGAATGAAATGAACTTTTACCTTGTACTCCAACGGTTGTAATCCTAATTTCGTCACCTAAATCATAACCAAGATCTTGTTGCATTGTTGCAACCATTTTCGACTTCCCTTTGCCACTAAATCTCTTTGGATTCATATCTGGATGTAGCTTCCAGCAGTGCTCATCGTCATGCCCATATTTCTTGCAATGTGTGCAAGAGGTTTTTCCTTCCTCTTTCTTTGTTGTCATTGTCTTCTTGTCCTTTCTTTTCCCTTTGAACTTGTTTCTCTGGAACTTGGAAAATTTCTTTGGGTGGTCATCCTGTACATTCTTTCCTCTGCTTTCAAGGTGAGTTGCTTGCACACACAACTCATCTAATTTTGTGGGATTAAACAATAATAATGTATGTTGAATGTAATGTAACTGTGAAGTGCACCAATATACTCAATCAAAGTTTCATGAGAATCTAAAGGAATATTTAATGCAAGTGCTTGTTTCCCAAATTCCAATGTGAAACTTTGAACATTCTGACCTTTACCCTATCTTAAATTTTGTCATTCCATCATGTCTTTTTGAACATAACCCAGTGGATAAAATTGATTTTTCAACGCAGATGTAAATTAAGACCATGAAGAAAGGATTTTACCATTACGTTTTCTACCTTTCTGAAGTTTACTCTCCCACCATACAAGGGTTGTGCCTTCCAGCTGAAGAGAATCCAACTGGATCTTTGCCTCTTCCTCTTCGATATGTTGTACATGGAAGTAAACTTTGATTTGTCTGATCCAATTATTAAGCTTTTATGCATTAGCTTCTCCATTAAACATGGGCAAATTAAATTTCACATCTAGTTTCAACAATGGCTTTTTAGAAGTACTTGGATGAAAAATAGAATGATGAGGATGAGAGGAGGAGGAAGAAGAGCTTGAAATTGAAGATGGTGATGGAGGCTCAGAAGGATATCCTCCAATTCCATGGTTCAGTGAAGCATTATCCTCTTATTTAGCTTTCTTCTTCTTCCCCTTTTTTGCCACTCTCTCTTCATAATCTGCATATAATTTCTCTACCATGTCTGACATCAGGTAGAAGATCTTGTGAAATGTTTTATCATGCTTGACACGTCTCTCTTCATCCTCCATTTTCCTTCTTCTAGTTGCACATCCAATCTCTAGGTTGGAATTCTTAAGTTTTCCTTCAGTTTCTTTGAGCTTGGCCCTGGTAAGCATTCACACTTGCAATTCAAGTCAAAGAAGATTGCTCTGATACCAACATGATCCAGGATCTTTTCATCAATCACATTTACAAGAATTGCATTAAGAGCATAAATAAAATCTTATGTGAAACATGATTAAAGAAGACATAATCACAGAGAAAAGATGAGAAGAAGAGCAAGAACACAAGACATGATAACAAAGTTCATCCCAACAATGGACTATGTCTCTGGGCCCGCTTTGAAGTGGAGAGGATTTTATATTATCTCAGTAAAAATTGGCATAAAATACATGGCTATACCTCAAGTTTGAAAAATTCCCTTCAGATCCGCTGCTAAGATGTAAAATCCGACTGCACCAATGGATTCATGGCTATAAGTAGTGCAAAAATGACGATCAAATCATCTCAATCTAACACTGTCACCTCCAGGCCCTGCTGATCTCTCTGCCTCGAAATTTGTGCCACTACAGTCTGTACAACACCTACAATAATGACTCATGCATAGAAAAGCATGCCCTATACTTGGCTGGGCGCAGACCCCAAAGTCGACAATAAACTGGGTTTAAAATGCAAAATTCTAAGCGGATATACCAAGTGCATCATTGTATCCATTGACAATTGGATGTAACAAAAAGAATATGGTTGGGGGAGATCCAGGGGTCAAACCCCACGGACCTCCCCAATTTAACGTTTGTTTTGTTATTGTTATAACAACTATTGTACATATGGTTAAACAACCATATAATATCACTCGTCAAATATATATTTGTTTCCCATTGTAACTCTGCGCCAACCATTCGATCAGATCCATGCACGGAACCTCGGGCGTAAGCCTACATTAAATGTCTAATCACCGGATTATGGGTCGTCGGCCAGTTCGGTTGTCGGTTTCATCATCGACCAACCCAACAACCATTATTATATTTTTTTTTTAAATTTGGTTCCCAACCCTCATTGGGCATTTTCAAGGTGCCACGTGGTGCCCAGTGATTGGACCACGTGGCACCCTACCATTTTCTACCTTTTCCCAATTAGTTGGTTACGTAGGCACCAGTTCTTTTGTTGTAAGGATGCCATGTGGCGGCCTCTGGGTGGTGCCACATGGCATCACCTAGGGGTGACATGTGTCGCTCGTCAATTGGCCCAAGTGGCTACAAAAAATGAAAAAACATGCCACATGGTAGCCTATCGGGCTACCACATCAGAATGATAACATCATCCTTGTGCAATCAGCTGTTGACTTCATTTGTATGGATGTTGATGTCACCCTGTTGACTTTGACCGGTTGACTGAAACTTTGACAACCCATAACTTTTCCATACAAACTCCATTTGAGGTGTCATTTGCGTTGCTGGAAAGCTCTCGACGAGCTCTTCGAATTGGTCCCATTCTTTCTAAGACTTGAGGACTTTGAATATTTACCCTTTTAGATCCTCCTAGATCACTTCCTTGAGGTTCTAAGCCCTTTTACTCCCCAAGGCAAACCCTAACCAACAAGGAAAACCTATGAGGGTGTAAACCCTTTTACCCTTCCTAGTATCCTTTGCACAATGGATTATTCCAAACAATTATAACAGACTTGGAGGGGGTTGTATTCCCTTATACTCCTTAAGGGATCATCACATTAACCTTGCAACCAATAAAATGGAGCAATGAACATGAAATCCTTACCTAGTTGAAGCATTGACAAGATGAAACCCTAATTTGCCAAGGAAAATCCACCATAAAGCAAGAACAACTCTCCAAGAGAGTTAATGCATCATCCATCCATCCAATAACATAAGAATACCATCACAAGATAATGTAACCAAGAGAGATAGAGATAAATGTCCAAGTAATGGGCAAATTTCAGCCAATGTAGTCTTCTCACAATGGGAGAGTGATGATCAAATGAGATAGGAATGATGTCTATTTATACAAAAACCTCTAACAAGAGTTTGTCCACAAAACTTAGGGTAAACCCCAAATTAAAGGGATGACAACCCTTACTTTTCCCCTTTACAAGCTAAATTCAAATTTAAATTTAAAAAATGCACAATAGAAAGCCTAAAGTGACGCTATCCCTCTAGAGGGTGACATCTTGGCACTTTCAGTAAGTCATTGAAGGAGAAAAAGGTAATCATTGGGCCCTCTAAGGCCTCCTTCTCATGCATTAGGGTTTCTTCCTTAAATAAAGTATTTTCCATCAAAACGTGCCAAGTGTCCCTTCACCACCAAGATCGTAGCCCTAGGGTGACATGAAGTCCTTAAAGGTGACGTTTTGGTTTCCAAAGGCAAGTAGTTTGGATTGTAGGGGCTGGGTGAGATCCTCCAAGGTGTCTCTTAGACCTCCAAATGCATGTCATCATCATTCAGTATGTGGGACCTGGTATCCAACCTGTGGGAATCAAGCCCCAAGGAAGCCCAAGCTAGGCTTGCTCTTCCAAAATTGTCCACCAACTAGCTCCTACAAAGACAATGAATATGCCCCCAAGGATTTCAAGTCAAATGCATCATGACGAGTAAATAAAATCATTAAAATATCCATATAAGGATGTACATCCAAAACACCACATAAAAATAAACAAGTGCTCAAAGACCCTATGCGATTTGCCCAATTTAGGTATGGGAGGGTTGAAAAAGCGACCTATTAGGTGAATCATACCTCACTTTTAGGAGTGTTTCCCAAGCATACCTTTCTCTAAGTCATGTGGATGAAGTGACATGGATGGGGGAAAGACTCTTGGGCATGGGGTTCATGACATACAAGGGATTGTAGTGTCTCATTTATGGGTGACTTTGTAGAGGGTGTGTTGCACCTTTGTTTACAATTCAACGTTTTTCCAAGCCCATTTATTTCCTTTTATTATTTTAAGATGTTTCTAGGTTGAAGCCAAGGTGGGGCTTCTACCTAAGCATGAAAAATATTGCCCACCTTGACTCTACCCTCGTCACATCATGCTTCCCCAAGTTGAAACCATGTTTGGGGCTTCTACCTAAGCATGAAAAATAGTTCACACACATACTCCACCTTGGTTGGCATTTTGTATTAGTCATTTTTCATAGGTCCCATCAGTTTCTTATGGGAGACATTTCGTTGTCCTCGGGATCCCTGGGCAAGAATCTAGAAGGTTTATGATTAGATTTTATCTTTTTCCAGCTACAAGCCTTTGGGCCTTCATCCCCTTCTTCCCATCAAATGAGGGACAACCCCTTCTTAGGTCAATACACCCGAAAATCCCAAAAGGTAAAGAGATGAGGGGGTGAAGTGTGGAAAGTGACAAGTATGGTTGTGAATGGCACGATGACTCGTCAAGAGGACCTCCCAGTAGTAGACCTATCCCTAAGGGTGACCCACTTAATAGGGCACAATATCAACCACCAAAGTGAAACAGGGCAAAGAGTATATTGTCGAAGCAAATGTTACATATTCCAAAGCATTAATAGATGCAACAAACTCAAATCCCTGAAATATTGAAAGGACACTCACCATGATACTTGGCTTGTACCTCATGGAGAAAGACACAATGTCTTTCGAAAGCTAGCTGGTGTGGTGGATACCTTCATGATGAAGCCGAGATCTATGGTGGTGAAGCAGGCCTCTATCTATGCAAGTGGACATTGTTGGTCAAGTTATCTCTCGATACTCCATGTCTACAACATTAGGGCCTCAAGCCATCATCTCCTTAGTTATCCCTAGGAGTTGGGGATAATATCTGGCTCCTACTTGGGGACATGTACTCGACGTAGAGTGCATGAGAACCGCAACATATCCTTATGGACCTGTGCTTCCACTGAGACATAAAAATGTAAAATCTAGGGTGGTTCTATCACCCTTCACCCATATATATCAAAAGCCAAAAATGACAACCTATCTAGAAAAAGATAATTTTGCATTTTTTCATAAATCTAAACTAAAAATGAAATCAGTATGCAAGTAGAGAAAAATGAAATATGAAATGCAGTTAAACTATCATGAGCAATCAATATGCAAATGCATGAAATGAAAATGACCTACCTACTTACCTAGGGCCCTGAAGATTAGGTCCTGAAATGTGAGGTGAAGTCTAACAACTAGTGCAACCACATGTTCATCATTTCATCGAGGTATCTCCCCTTGTGCTTAATCATGTGAAACAACAAATATAAGTCCATCGCATAATAATCATGAGTATAAATACACATATAATCACTTATGAAATGAAACTCATGGAGATGGGTGGGAGGGAGGAAATCTTGCTAGAAAGAGAAACCACAAGTCTGATCATCCCAGAAACAAGCTTGATCAATCCATCTCTGAAGAGGGCTACCATATGTAGACAATGGCTCATATTCATCCCCATTAGCATGATCGTTTCTTCCTAAAGACTAAGAAGACATGAGAGATCCCAAGAATATCCCATGATTTCCTTGAGAAGAAGAAATGAGGTAAGGGACATGCTCAGGTTTAGAAAAATGTTGCCTCCTCATCTGTGAATCCTCGTAAAAATCCCCAAGATGAAAATACTTTCACTTTGTAGAGTGAGCCTTTGATTCCTATGGGATGGCCACGTCCTGGTGTTCATCTAAAATTGAGGATAAAGGTGGTTGAAAGTAATCATAGAAAAATCATGCATACACAAAAGGATCTGCATCACAACTCCCAAGGGATGAGTCAAAATCACCCTAAAAATGTTGCGACATGTCATCCTCAAATGGATGGAACAAATTTCCAACCATATCATCATCAAGCTGCCAAACATTTGAATCATATACGCATGAAGACCAGTCTTCTGAAGATGAAAAATCAACCCCTTTTGCTTGAGAGCTATGCTCAATGTCATAAATGAGGTCTCTATAAAAAATGAAATGACCAAAATCCCATGTGCGTCTCATAGGCTATATGAAAGTGTCTATACACTCATCAACCATATCCAAGGTTCTTTCATAAGACCATCATTGTGACTAAAAATTCCCATCTCTTTGTCTTTGTGTTCATGAAGAGCAGGGGCTAGGGTGGCTTCAACTGATTCTTCAATTTCTTCATCATTGGGACTAATTGCTTCTTCAACTTCATGCGCAGAAGGAAAACAAGGTTGGATAACCTCACCTTCATCAAGCAAGAGAAAAGCTAACGATGTCTCAATATCTTGTGATTCGTCAAAATTCTTCTTTCTCTTTATGGATATGCCCCTCTATCACCTCTTCATCACAAGTGGCTTGATCCTTAATACAGAGTGTTTTTTTTGTCTTTTTTCAAAAGGATCTGTCGCATCCAAGGGCTCCTCTAATACTTCTTCACTTACAAATTCATGGAATAAAGCATAATCAAAATCTTCAAAAGGATCACGACTCATCATGTTCTCTTCTTGATGTGCAGAAGGAGCAGAGCCCTAGATGTCTTCATCAAGTAGAGGGGTAGATATGAGCACTTCATCTTGATCAAATGTCTCGTCCAGATATTCAACATGAGAAACTTCATCGAGATATTCTTGGTAACTTTATTCATATATCTATCCTTCAAGCACTTCTTCATTTATTGTCTTGTCATCCACTGGAAAACCTTCTCTACAAAGAGCGTGTTTGAGCTCTTGGAAAGTATCTTGCAAATTTTGATTAGTTGCCCAGTAATGCTTGAGAAATTATTCAATGAGCTTTGTAGAGGATGGGATACTCTTTGGATTACATGTGTGTGTAATGCAACTCCTTTGACTTGATTCCAGTGAAGATACAAAAAATTTCATCAACGCATCTTCATGTAACACATTTAAGCTTGAAGCATACTTCATCTAATTGACGATATGGGTGACTGTTACAGCTGGATCGCCATTAAATTTAGGGAAACTTGGACTCCACTATGTAGGGAAATGATTTCGATATCCAGGGATATTTTGAACATCAATAGAATTGTACACCTTATGGAATGCCCATGGTAATCCCTGTGAGGCCATGGTTCCATTACTTAGGATAACACCTCATTGGATTTGTCAGATGAACTTTATGAAAATCTCATCAAGGGTGGAAGGGAAACGTCCTTCAAGTGGAGTCGCGAGGCAAGATATGGGTAAAGGATTTGGGATGGTAGCTTGTCAAAGTGTCATTAGGGAATGAAAGAGGACTCCAAATCCTCCCCTACAATGATGTCAAAATGTTATTGCACAAATTTTAGGTTGGGAAAAGCCCGACCCAAACCACAAGATGTCGACAAATAGGAGAATAATTACCCATTGTCACCTCAGATAGGTACTCTCGTTACTTTAGAGGTGAAATGATCACCCCAAGGGGGGAATCATGGGTGAACCTAGGGGGGAAATGAAATGGAAAATGATACTTATGAATGGATGCCCCTATAGGTCAAGTTTTCTAAATGGAAAGTAGCTTAGAAAAGAGTATTGAAAACAATTAATAGTTTCCAAGGAAATTGAGTAACTGCAGAAGATGATTGTACCTTCCCAAGACACAAGAGAAACCAAGTATACAAGATATATGTTAAGTTGACAAGAAATTAAATCTTGTCTTACCTATTTGCATCAATCAACAAATATATATATCAACAAAAAAATTATTATTAGAGTTGCTAAAAAAAATGTTGAAAGTCTAACAAACGGTGCAAGAGATAAGCTAGTAAACACAAGTACATCTCAATTAAAAAGCATAGAATTTAGCATCAATGTAAGGTTGTTATAGACAAAGTATTGTAGAGATATATTTACAGCCTTATGGTTGTAGAAAACAAGTTGTTACAATAGAAAAATCATCCACCAAAACTTGCAAAAAATGCACCCAAAAGATGAGCTAGGACTAGTAGATTACGTTGGCAAATTCTAACGGTTGATAAGAGAGAAAAATAAAAAATTATGATGATTTTTTTGTAGCCCTAATGGTTGTAGATTAAATTTGTAACCACAGTAAGACTTTCTTGGCGAAAAGAGACGCCTTAGTGGCTTAGAGACAAGTATAACATATAAGTTAAATTCCACTTAAGACAATTTCAATATCTCAACTTTTCACAATTACCAATGCAATAATTTATTTCTCTAATATATGAAGGCTAGTGCCTGGGAAAATGAAATCCCTTGATTAAATAAGTTGGATGGGTTACTTCATTGGGGTTGTAAACCCTTTTACTCCCAAGGCAAAACCTAACCAACAAGGAAAACCTCAGAGGGTGTAAACCCTTTTACTCTTCTTAGTATCCTTTGCACAATAGATTATTCCAAACAATTATAATGGAATTGGAGGGGGTTGTATGCCATTATACTCCCCAAGAGATCATCACATTAACCTTAAAACCAAGAAAAGAGAGCAATGAACATGAAATCCTTACCTAGTTGAAGCATTAACAAGATGAAACCCTAATTCCCCAAGGAAAATCCACCACAAAGCAAGAACAAGTCTCCAAGAGAGCTAGTGCATCATTCATCCATCCAATAGCATAAGACAAACCATCACAAGATAATGTAACCAAGAGAGATAGAGAGAAATTCTCAAGTAGGTCGCAAATTTCAACCAATGCAGTCTTCTCACAATGGGAGAGCTATGATAAAATGAGATAGAAATTATCTCTATTTATATAAAAACCTCTAACAAGAGTTTTTTCACAAAACTTAGGGTAAACCAAAAAGTAAGGGGACAACAACCCTTACTTTTCCCCTTTACAAGATAAATTCAAATTTTAATTTTAAAAATGCACAATAAAAACCCTAAAGTGATGTCATCCCTCTAGAGGGTGACGTCTTAACACTTTTAGTAAGTCATTGAAGGAGAAAAAAGTAATCGTTGGTCCCTCTAGGGCCTCCTTCTCATGCTCTAGGGTTTCTTCCTTCAATCAAGTCTTTTCCATCAAAACATGCCAAGTTTCCCTTCACCACCAAGACCCCAGCCCTAGGGTGACGTCAAGCCCTTAAAGGTGATGTTTTGGCCTCCAAAGGCAAGTCATTTGGCTTGTAGGGGGGTGGGTGAGATCCTCCAAGGTGTCTCTTAGACCTCCAAAGGCATGTCATCATCATCCCTTGTGTGGGCCTTGGTATCCAACCTGTGGGCTTCAAGCCTCAAGGAAGCCCAAGCTAGGCTTGTTCTTCCAAAAATGTCCATTAACTAGGTCCTGCATAGACAATGAATACACCCTCCAAGGATCTCAAGTTAAATGCATCATGATGAGTAAATAAAATCAATTAAAGATCCATATAAGCATGTACATACAAACTACCACATCAAAATAAACAAGTGCTCAAAGACCCTATGCAATTTTCCCAGTTTAGGTATGGGAGGGTTGACAAAGCGACCTATTGGGTGAATTGTACCTCAAGTTTAGGAGTGTTTCCCAAGCATAACTTTCTCTAAGTCATGTGGATGAAGTGGCATGGATGGGGGCAAGACTCTTGGGCATGGGGTTCATGACATACAAAGGATTGTAGTGTCTCATTTATGGGTTCCTTTATAGAGGGTGTGTTGCACCTTCGTTTACAATTCAACCTTTTTCCAAACCCATTTATTTCCTTTTATTATTTTAAGATTTTATGTGTTGAAACCAAGGTGGGGCTTCTACCTAAGCATGAAAAATAGTTCCCAACTTGACTCTACCCTCATCACATCATGCTTCCCCAAGTTGAAAACATGTGTGGGGCTTCTACCTAAGCATGAAAAACAATGCCCACACATGGTCCACCTTGGTTGGAATTTTGGATTAGTTATTTTTCACATGTCTCATCGGTTTCTTATGAAATAAATTTCATTCTCCTCGGGATCCCTAGGCAAGCACCTAGAAGGCTTATGATTAGATTTTATATTTTTCCAGCTACAAGCCTCTTGGCCTTCAACCCCTTCTTCCCATGAAATGAGGGACAACCCCTTCTTGGGTCAGTACACTTGAAAATCCCAAAAGGTAAGTGGATGAGGGGGCGAAGTGTAGAAAGTGAAAAGTATGGTCGAGAACGACACAATGTCTCATCAAGAGGACCTCCCAGTAGCAGACCTATCCCTAAGGGTGACCCACTTACTAGGGCACAATATCAACCACCAACGTGAAACAGGGCAAAGAGCATAATGTCCAAGTAAATGTTACATAATCCAAAGCAGTAATAGATGAAACAAACTCGAATGCCTGAAATATTGAAATGACACTCACCATGATACCTGGATTGTACCTCATGGAATAAGACCCAATGTCTTTCAGAAACCAACCGGTGTGGTGGATACCCTCGTGATGAACCTGAGATCTGTGGTGGTGAAGAGGGCCTCAATCTGTGCAAGTGGATATTGTTGGTCAAGTTGTCTCTTAGTACTCCATGTCTGCAACCTGAGTGCCTCAAGACATCATCTTCTTATTTATCCCTAGTAGCTAGGGATAATAATCTGGAGTTGACCCCCAAAAGTATCAATGATGCTACAGGCTCAAGACTCATAAACAACATGACACTCCACATATATGGTTGGCCTAACACAACATGATATACTTCCAATGGGGAAACATCACAAAGTACCTCATCCTTAAAGGGCTTGATGTCGTATGACAGGATACTTTGTTGGCTGACATGAAGATCTCGTCCCTGGCGAATCAATCCGATGTTGTATGGATGCAGGTGTGGTTTTGTCGACAAACACAACTGCTTGATGACCTCTCCTAAGATGAGGTTCTTCTCACTTTCGTTATCACCAATAAAATGCAGCGGGGTCCCCTTCACCCACATCTGTGAATGGAAGAGGCACTCCCCCTCCTCGGGATCCTCTGGTTCTTATGGTTTGATTATTGTGGTCACGAGAGTAGCAGTGGGTTATGCATCAATAATATGTCTCCTTTTATTATTGTCTGAATCAGAGTCTGAGTCAGGGCTCGAGTTTTTTTCTTTGAGCTCGGCCACCAATGACCATTTTGAGCGACATTCATTGGTGTTGTGCCAAGGGCTTTTGTGGAAGTCACACCACTTCCTAGTGTCCTTCTTTGTCTTCCCATTGCTCTTCTTTTCCTGTGGCTTGGACTGGTTGTCTTGAGGTTGGTTATTCTATGAGTTAGGGTTGTCTTTACCATACTTTGGTTGTTGTGGATTTGCAGACCCGAACTCCCACTTGTTCTGTTGCTTGAATTTCTGCTCAATTTTGACAACATGTCGATAAGTGACTCCCATTGATTAGATGCCTAGAAACTCCATTTCGGTTTGGATGTACATTTTTAGAGCACCATGATGTTTTATAACTAGATGTCACTTGGAGTCTTTGATACCCAACTTGGTGCGCAAGGTATGGAAGATATTTGTGAACTGTGGCACTGTTTGGCCCCTCTCTTGATGCAACATGGTCCATCTCAAGTACTAGTCATCATAGTTTCCCATAGGGTAAAATTTCTCCTTGATCGCATCCATAAAAAAATCCAAAGTGGGCTCGACCCCAAATATTCCAGAATCCTCTATGGAATTTTGCTCCCAGTAATTTTCTCACCAATGTTTGACATGGGGGAGAGTCTTAAGGAGTGTGAAGGTGATCTTTTCTTTGTCGGAAAAATTGTGAACAGAGAAATAACCTTCTAGCAAATTCAACCATTTTTCCAAAGCATATGCATCGATCTGACCTTCAAATATGGGAATATCAAAATTAACCTGTACCTTGAATGGGGCAGCGTCTCCAAAGTGACTGCTTGACGAAGACGCACCTACTATTTTCGGTAATTGTTGAAGGACTTGGGAAAATTTCTCCAACATCTCGTTCCTTTATTGCGCAAGGGATTTTGCGAGCGACAACTTGATGGTACCTTTTACTCCCTCGTCTCTCTTTTCTTCCACCATGGGAGTCTGCTTGGGTTGGAAAGAGCAGTTGTCCTCAAGAGAAAATAGCTCGAGACCCAACTCTCTATACCCTAACCTCGTTAGGGACATGCACTAGGAAACAAAAAGGAGTAGCCTGCTCTGATACCACTGATCTAGATTATTTTGAGAACGAAATGAAGGTGGAGATATAACAATCAAATATACATAGATAATGCAATAAACATAGAGATATATTAATGCACAATTTTTATCAATGACAGAAATGTACAGAAGCTGTAAAAACACAAAGTGAATGAACTCGCTATAATGGTGGCATCTTATCTCTGAGAAGAGATGTGATGGCTATGCTCATTCACAAGAATAATATGATGTTTACAATGAGGCTCCAAAGGCCTTTTTAACATAAATAAAATCCAAAACCATAACTCCGGAAGATGAAACGCCAAACGGTTTGCGGGCCACAATGGGGGTAGTTGATATGTCAACTTCCCAAGGGTGTAACGTTTGCATACAATCTTTTTTGGGGGTGCACGATAGCTCGTTGGAAAGGTCTATCCTAGTAATACACATTTTTTCGTCACACTATGGTTAAAACATATAGTGTAATTGTGCCACGCCCAAATAAAATTTGTTTAGGGCCTCAAAATGGCCCCAGAAGTTTAGGTCTCGAAAAACTGCCAAGGTGGAAACCCTTGTTTTGAGACAGTGGAATAGGTGGGTGGCCACTGATTTTCGCTTAGATCACAAACAAAGTATTATTGGTGTGTCAAGCAACCAAGTAAGAATCGTCATGGTGTCACACACCCTCTAGAGGTGAACGATCGCAAGATTTGATCAGGCGTCCTGTGGGGCTATGACATGCTCTTGATTATTGTGGGGTGGTCGTACCCAACTTTTGGTTTTAGATTTTTTTTTTAAATCCTAAGTCAGTAATTACTTATTATTAGAATTTTAACTTTTCATATCTAATGTGCCTGTAAGAAAAATGCAAGGTCGTGTGATTCAAAGGCATCGTTATATAGAAGTATATGATAAATTTGTGAGTTTTTTTTAAATAAATCTTTTAGATAGTTGATTATATCGAAAACAATATAAATATGAAAAATATATATATATATATATATATATATATATATATATATATTATTTTCTTCTTCTTTAATGTGGAGAATGTAGATTTTAATTACTTTCCAAATTGTAAAGAGATCCATCTTAAACTCAGATCTATCAAGCACCGAGAGGGATCAAATTACTTAAGGTATAAAAAAATTTATCATTTAATTCCATGTCATGTATTAATTCCTTCATATTAAATGATAAAGAAATTACACCTTTAGAAATTTTATCCCTCTTAATGCTTCATAGCTTCGGGTTTAAGATGGATCTACACTAGTTGTATTTTTTAGATGTTGTCAGATACATATGTGCATATGTAGTTAATAAATCAATTTTACTATTTTTTATTTTTCTTTAATGTAATGTTATGTGACAACATCTCCTCCATACTAGAATGTAGAGTACCTCGCTAGTCTCGGTGCAACAATTATATTTTTTTGTAAATTTAGAAATGAAAAATTTGTAGATGAAAGCATGAGTTACATTGGTAAAATAGAAATTATGCAGGAGCCATTGAATCAATTTGAGTATGAAATCCATCACCGTGATTGAAAAAGAACCTTTTAACAATTACTTTAATGACATAATTAATGAATTAAAACGATAGACCAATGTTGAGTTTCATAGAGTTGGGTTTTGTGGATCATTTTGTTTAGTTTAAACCTAATGATTGTAACATCCATTTAATTTAAACCTAATAATTGTAACATTTGTTTAATTTAAGTCTAATGAATTTGATGGTTCATTTTGTTTAATTTAAACCTAAACGATACCATGTGAGTTTTCAAGAGGTGACATCTTTCGGAGAAATGCAAACCTGTTGAACCATAGAACACAAAAATGTCTAGACCATGCCATTATGGAAATTAAACACATAAAAGAACAGTAAACATAAGACACAATAATCCATTCATAACGCATAACACAAAATATGAAATATGGTACCACCTAGAGCTCAAAGCATAGAACACAAAATATGAAATATGGTACCACCTAGAGCGCAAAACATAGAACACAAAATATGAAATATGGTACCACCTAGAGCGCAAAACATAGAACACAAAATATGAAATACGGTAACACAATAGTCGAATTCAGAACATAGAATTCAAAATATGAAATATGGTACCACCCAAAATGCATAACGTAGAATATGAAATATGGTAACATAATAATCTGATTCAGAACGCATAATGAAAAATATGAAATATTGTACCACCTAGTAATCTGATTCAGAACACATAATCCAAACTATGTTAATAAACACAAAACACAAAACACAAAAACCATTGATATGGGCATATATGAATGGGACGTCTGCACAACAACATATGGAGGTCTATATAGGATTGATGCATCTCTCTTGATCAACATCCTCCTAACTATCAGTGTGCTTCTTTGTGGCTCATATCTGCCTTCATTGGGTTGGTTTTCTCTCGCAACAACATGCACATTTGAATGACGTTGTATTTTAACTCAACTCTGAACACCATGTAATATCGTTGTTTCCCCCAATTTGTAAATATAACTATAACTAGACAAGAGACTATGGCAGATCAGATATGTGTGAATGCTTGATTTGATGAACCTTTTGTATAAAAGGACAATGTATGTATTTTATATTATTAGTAAAAAATGGATAAGTGTTGCATAGTTGTTGAAAGGGGGGTTTGCTAAGATAGACCATGGATGCTATGAGAGAGATGGTGAGGGGAACCAGAAATGGTTGAGTTGACCAACCCCACCAAACCAGTACCTTACTGGTATTAATGGCTCAGACCCAGAACAGTTCTTTGATTCAAAAATGAATTACCTATCATAGTGGTAGCTGGAAGAGTCCTCCTCAAAAGTTAATGAGGAGATGGGGCAGAGTACCCATCTGCAAGACTTCCAGACCTGACCACGAGCTGGGGATTTGGACCCATGCAACCTTGCTAAGAAAGGAAAGAAAGAGGTAATTCATGGGCAGAGAAAGGAAGCGATCAGGAGATTTGGGAGGAGAGAAGAGTCGAAAGACCAATCTTGAGAAGAGAAAAAGAATGCTTACAACTCTTTCGTTCAAGGAAGAACTGGGAAATAAGCTCGTTCTGGGCGCATGAAGTTATTGGTAGAGTTTTTGTTACAAGCTGGTAAATGAGATTGATGAGTGACTATGGAAGTACTCGTGCATACCTCCTTGCTTGGTATAGAGAAAATCGGTTGCCAAGATCATGTGGGAGGAGGAGTGTTGTAGGAAAATTCCCCTATAGACAGGTGAATATCCTCTTGGATTCTAGATCCCTACTACCAAGACAGAAAGATGTTAACGTTGGACACTAACATTCCTTTAAATGTAGTTAAACTAGTCAAAGGGAAAAGAGGAAGAAAGTATGATGTACCTTTTTTTAAAGCTTGTCCTCGCTTAATATAGGATGAACTTGATCTTTAAGCCCCTTAATGATATATGCAATCCAATAAACAGCAAAGACAACTCAAACTTCCTAGTCTACCAAGATTAGTTTAAACTAAATTTATCAATAAAAAACAAGTATATGCAACCATACACAAAATTGAAGGAAATAGGCCAAGCATATATTAATGAGAAAATTACAAGGCACTTACAATCTGTAGATGCAGTTGCAACAACCTCTCTAAGTCCTCCTTGTCCAACCCCTTGCTCGAAATATCCATGATCAGAATGACAATACTTTTTGTTGATTATTATCCTCTCCTTCAATATGAGAATGCCTCCTTTTATAGGCTTTGAGAGGATAAACCACCTTAGTTATATTTGGAATAAGTTGAGGATATGACTCCATCAGTTGTGGCATCTCCATTAGATGCAGCATAAAGCTTGGATTCGAGCCAAACCAACTCGGATCATCTCTAGCTATCTTTAGAGATAAGGGGTATTTATTCCCCTGATTCTCTCAACCAATCGACAATCCCTCAAAACTGGCAACAGAGCACTGCAACGCTCCCTGCTAGATGGACAGGGAGCACTAGCGCACCCTGCATATGAGTAGAGGAGCGTTGATCTTCCAAAATTTTGTTAAGATGACCATTTATCAAGGCAAAACATTTTTCTTAGCTTGTCAAATGGTGTGGTTTCCCCTTCCAACATGTTCTAGAGGATGTATCAAGTGTTTCCATGGTGTCGTTCGCAATGTGACATATGAAGAACGAAAATGTGACACTTGTGACAAAAGTGCAACACTTGCAACACTTGCAACAATGATAATGCGACGTTATCGAAGTGAGGAATTTTGACGTGTAATAGATTGCCCCCCAAAGTGCGAAGTCAGAAGACGAAAGCTAATGACTGAAGTGCCTTGTATATTTTTGAAGGAAGGGTATGAAGTCGAAGAACCTGGTAGAAGTTGCAAACAAACGTTATCTTGTGTTTCAAACCCAAGGCAGGCATATCTATGCTTGACTAACAAAGAACTTAAGGTATGGTCGCCAATAAATACATTGTGGATCCATGATGATATTGACTAAGGGTATAGCCACCAAAGATACAATGCGGATCTATACCTCCATTACATGAACTGAACGTAGCTATGATAAATACACAGTGGAGCTACGAGATGATAAAACATAGCCACGGACCAATATAATGTGTACCTATGTGACAGTATATATATATTAGCATGCTCAAATGATTTTATTCACATCCTAAGGAAAGCAGATAATAGAGTGAATGGTCAACCCAGGGTCTTCATGCCAATCCCGATGTGGTACGAATCTAGCCATGTGAATAGATGTTTTGATGTCAAACATGGTAAAAACCACTTGATTATCGGTCATTGAGGTAAATTGTTAACAAGTGCAAGAGAAATCACTAAAGATGTCAATGACTCCTAAGGTACCCTAGTACAATCCAACGAATGTGAATAAATGAGCTGAAGTCAGACACTTGTGGAATCATCCGATCAGAGGTAAACGATGAAAACCTATTGTCAGTGGTGAGAAGGCTTTCCATTGAGGCATGCAGGTCCCAAGGTACTAACTGGTTTCTAAGTCTAATTCCTAGATGATCTGTTGAAGTCAGCAGGAAAACACTCCTCGAAAGAGGGCCTTGATGTATCCCCCATCATCGACAAGAAACTGACATAGGAAAGAGATGCAAGCTGGTGAATCGAATGAGTATGGATTGACATGGGTATTGAAACTGGAAATTTCTGATGGTTGACACTCGAGGTAGATACTTCCCTTGAACACTGAGGCACGACATGACTTGGCAGCATAAACATAATGTGGACATAAGCATAATGCAGCGGATGCTATGACATTCGTCGGGTGACCCAAAGGACTGGAAAGACTCATAGGATTGGTTCAGTGTAGAGGTTTAGCGGATTATCCAAGTGTTCAAAATGCAGATGGAAACAGGTGTTGTGTTCAAGGGCGACTACAAGAGTGACTTGTAACAATTCTAAAAGATAACTTGACTTACTTCCTTCAATTTCCCCCCATCCAGATAGACGAGTACCTGTTTTTGTTTTTATGAGGTCGAGGAGGATAACACATGCTCGATATAACTTACCTTCAGTAAGTCCCTCTTACTGTGTTTAACAAACTGGAAGAAGTAAGGGTTCGGTCCCATATGGGCCCTTCAATGTGTGATTTTAGTGAGTCCATAGAAGGAAAACTCTGTGTTTTTTCATGTTTAGAGAGTCTGAAAAGAACTTAAAGGCGAATCCAAGGTTGTCCTTTTTCGTAATTTTAGTCTCTGAAGTCCGAAAAAGAGATAAATTGCTACTTGGCAAATGCCCTTTCAAGACCTTTTTTTAACGAGCGTGAAAGGAAGCAAGATCACTCGGCGATCTTTTCATATTTAGATAATCTGAAAAAAGCTTAAAGATGACTCCAGGGGGTTCCTTTTTCGTGTAACCTTTATGAGTCCCAAAAAGTGATAAAAGACTACTCGGTTACATTTTCATGTTTTTTCGAGCGCGAGAAAGAACAAAGATTATGCTTGTAAGTGTCACAAGGTTGTCGAAAAGATATTGCTTAAAAACCTGCAAATATAGACAGTTATGGGCCCAAAGCATTAGTAACTCCTCAAAAAGATTTAAAACCCCCCAAAAATCTTTATATTAGTGAGAAATAGAAAAAATAAAACCTATCAAATAGTAAAATAGGTTAAGAATTTCATTTACCAGTTGATGTTTACCAAATTCTTCCATATTTGGAATTTTCCACCTTTGGGAGGCGATTTTTGAGTTGTGAGTACAGGAGCTATGGTCAACCATTTTCAGTTTCGTATGGACTAGGTTGGTCATCTTCCCTTTCCAATCATTTTGTAAGGGTTTAATTTTGTGTTTTAGCTTATATTTACGATGTTTTGAGCTCTTTGGGAAACCCTAGGCACCGAACTAGATTGATGCTCCCTCAAAGGGATTAGGGGAGTGTTGATCAAGATATCAACGACCTGATGCACATGCCTAAGGAGAGCTAGCGCTCTGTGGGAAGACTTAAGAAAGCGATGGTGCAAAACTAATTTTTTTTTTGTATTTTGGGCTAAAAAGACACAATTTTCTCCCATAAAAAGTTGACTAAAGATGTTTAATTGGTTGTATTTGCATATTTCACTGGTAATTTAGACATGATAGAGTGAAAAGAATGCGAACACGAGTTTGATGACATTGCCTCTTTAAAAATCCCTCAAGCAAGGGCATCTTTGTGAAATTACGGTCTACTCAAGTACTTTAATCTCTAGAATATGAGGAAAGAGGTACTATTACTTGAGTACTTGATCAGTTTGTGCGATGATGTCGAACATGCATTTTTCATTGGGCCACACATGATCGAGATTGAGCTTAATGATGTTTACTTTTTGACAGGCCTCTCGAGGAGGGGGGCTCCTATCCTCTTGTTCGGACATCAAGCAACTCTTCAGCCAACTGCGGCATATGTTGTTGAGCATTATATACCAGGATCGTGATTGGTAGGTGGGTGAATCGTGATCAAATATGTAAGGTACTTGTCACTTCAGTCTATTCTATTCACCATCACCAAATTGGAGGGTAGTACTAACGCTCATCTCGCTTCGAAATCACAAATGTCAAATGCTTTACAATGTTTAGAGCCCAAGTTGTTTAACTGGAGCCAAGGGTTCCTTCGAAATGTGAAGGAACAGATATCGAAGTGCAGGACAGGTAGACAAAAGCAGTTTGGATATGGCTATTTTCTAGTTTTGTTCTTCTTGCAACGAGTTCCCCGGATGCAGCCACATGTTGCATTGATAACACGTCCTGGGACTGAGCCACAGATGGAGAGATGGACCAGTTTATCCCCAAGATTGGGGAATGATCCCTCAACATTTAGATTTACAGTTGATTTCTTCACTTGGTGGAGGAGATAGTTAGTTTTTATTGAGGAATTTCCTTATGTTGGAGTGGACTTTCGGGGTAGTGCAGACTTGGTGCTCCCCAAGGGCGTTTGGTGGGATGCGTGAGGTATGAAACTAAACCTTGTCATGTATTTTTGTTTTTTATATTTTATATTGTTTGTTTTGTGTACAATGAGGGATCTAAAGATGTTTTGTTTCATCATGCAGACAGAGGTGCATCATGTCCGGTGGGGATGTCGACACTAGGGCGTCATGGAGACACACAGGTAGCAGTACATCACAAGGTTACAGTGGGATGACTTCGACAGGTTGAGAGGAACCTCTGAGGTTTGACCATGGGTGTCCCACCTTTCAGGAGGTGAGACGTGCCTCTCCATTTGCAAAGACACACAGTTGGAGTTCCTAAGAGTCTGAACCACTTACTTCAACAAGTGGCTCGTGCAATAGTGTGCTTCACGGAGCACAACGTGATACAGGAGGATGACTAGGATCCTCAACATATTTCATAGTCTTTCATATGAATGTCGTGGGCATGAAGGCCCAATTTTTTTGCCCTATTATGTACCATTTGACGATGTATTTTAAAACAAACTTTTGTTATTACGCATCTCTCTCTCTCTCTCTCTCTCTCTCTCTTTGAGTTTTGTGGTGCCTATTGATGTTGCAATTTATCTTATGTGATGCTTTTGTGTACATGTGATTCATGTCTTTTTACAAATGTTTTATTTATGCGCAAGATACCGATCCAATATGTAATTAGCTAACAAATTTGACGTTGTGTTGAGTTCTCTCGGTATACGTCCGTATTGTATAAATTCAAACGGTCTTTTAAGATGACAAACTCTTAGGTGGAGACGTAGTAAGACAGGGTTGCAAATGGTGTAATCTCGATTAAGCTGACAGACCACGAGTTGAGAGTCTAGGTTAATAACTATATAAGTTATACCTAGAGAGGAAGCTTTAGTTAAGAGTTCGATGACGACATGATATTCTGCCATGTTATTGGTTGTCGATCCTAGGCAAAATCCTCCTGAACTCACCAACTCACAAGAGTGGTAAATGACCCAAGTTGGAGAAGCAATGTTCTGGGTGTGTCGACCAGCGCCATCCACAAACCTGACAAATATGGGAAAGGGAGATGTCATATGCACATGCAATCACAAGACAAAGTATAAGCAGCTAAGACAAAACTCGTACACGCAAGAGAAAGGACACACCAAATCAAAAGTATATAGTACAATAGTGTACAAAGCACACATGCTAGATGTTCCATGCATAGTACTTCTTGAGGTAAAGCCCATTTCCTCACCGAGAGATATTTCATCGTATTCGACTAGCTCGGAGGAACCTCTATGTAATACATGTTTTATGGTATAAGTTCCATGCCACAGAGGTTCTAACTTTCTTGCCCCCAACTTATATTGAGCATGGTCATAAACGAGAACTAAGTCTCCTTCTGAAAAAGCATGAGGTTGAACGGATTTGTTGTATTGACTCTTCATTCGTTTTTTATATGTCTCATTAACGAGAGAAGCATCGCGACGTTTTCGTCCAACTTGGTTAAATACAGGAAATGTTCCTCTTCAGCAGAGATATGAGGCAAGAGTTCCATGGTGAGTTTCAACGAAGGGATCTCACACTCGATTGTTAACACTGCTTCTATGCGATATACCAACTGGAATGGAGTGAATCCAATTGTAGTTTTCACTGAAGTGTGGTAGGCCTAGAGTGCGGAGAAAAGTTGGAGGTGCCAAGAGGTTTTGTTTGTCCCAACCATGCGTTGGAGCATGGTCTTCGGGACTTTGTTGATAGATTCAACTTGTCTGTTTTCTTGAGGATAGTAGGGGGACGATTTTTCATGACGAAAACCCAACTTGATGTGCAACTCACTCATCATCTGGTTCTGGAAATGTGAGCCATGATCAATGACAATGGATTATGGGACACCAAAGCGAGTGATAATGTGGTTAAAAACAAAGAGTGTTGAGGTACGACCATCGTTAAGAAATGTATGCATAGCCTCAGCCCATTTAGTGAAATAATCAATGACAACGACTATATAACCGTGCCCCCCGGCTGAGGTAGGCTTACATTGCATAAAATCAATGCCCCATTTGGCAAAGGGGTTGACGGCTACAATGGGATGCAGTGAAGCAGGGTGGTTACGTGGCTTTTTTTGAAAAACTTGACAGGGTGTGCATTGTTTAACAGCCTCGATACAATCTTTGAAGATGGAGGGCCAAAAATAACCGGCACATAAGATTTTATGGGTTGTAGTCATCCCAAAAAGATGACCACCACAAGATCCAAGGTGACAGTCATTCAAAACGCGTTCAGCCTCATCGTGGGTTAAACAATGTCGTAAGAGAGTATCAATACCACAACAGTAAAAAGTGTCGTCGGTGATAAGGTAGCATTTAGAATGGTGGCTGATCCGACGACGTTCGTCACGTGAAATATCGGGTTGGAAACGTTAGGTTTGGAGATAGAGAAGAATATATCCATACCAAGGGTCTGACGTGCTAATGAGGAACAAAGATTCATTGGGAAGAGAATCATTGGGCTCAGTATCTTCATCAACATAGGGAAGATCATAGATTAGTTCCGCAAAAAAAAACGATTTTTTAGCTTTTGATTTGGAAAACTTGAGATCGAATTCTTGAATAATTACGATCCATTTGGAATATTTTCCCCCAAGGACTTGACGTGTTAAGATATGGTACATGGGGTTCGAGTTTGCAATGACCATGGTAGTGCATAACAGGATGTGGTGGTGAAATCTCTGAACGATAATGACTGCAGCTAGAGCCAACTTTTCAACGTGTGAATATCAGAGCTTGGGACCAGATAGACTCTTACTCAGATAGTAGATCACATGTTCATCACCATTAGGATCCTCTTGAACTAACTCCATGGCGATAGTGTAATGGCTCTAATTTAATTTAAACAACCATTGAATTAGAACACAACAGTAAAATTTAAAAATTACTTCATCTAGCACATTCGAAATCTAATTTTTCATAGTAATAAAATTTAATAACAATTTAATTCAAAACAATTCATAACTCTAACCTAAACCTGATGCTGCCGCTTGCTTCCTTAGCTTGCTCCTTTAGCTTGCTCCTTAGGACACCACCCAAAACCAACCTCCCTGTCGACTAGTAGCGCCTAGCCCTAGGATATCAACGGATATCCTAGCCCTCCGAGCCCAAAACCTCCAGCAGCCCCCTGGTGCACTGTAAATTCCACTCTGTCAATGCCCCTCACAAAAATTCCTCCCTCTGTCCAATACTCAAAGCTCTCCCAAAATCCTTTCTCCACTCTTGTAGCAATGAAAAAAAAAATCGATCCTACTCTCAACTCCTTTCCCCCCCCTTATTCCTCCTCCCTTCACCGACACTCCATCTTGCATTAAATTCCTTATCCCTCCATTTAATTACCCTTATCCATTCATTAATTCTCTTATCTTCTCGGGATCCTTATGTGATCCCT
>ML785720.1:94027-128989 GCA_009831015.1 Picea engelmannii
GCTTTTCCCATTAAACTTCTCGATCTCCATCTTCGAATTGCTTGCCATTTCTTTTCACCTGAAAAACAATACCGCAGATCTCCCACTGTAACAAGGCTTATCACAGTCTCGAGCCAAACCCTTGACGACAAAGGTGTCCCCCTAAAGCCAATAAAGCTCTAATACCAAATGTAAATTCTAACCTTGTACAATATCTACTACAAACTGATATTCAGAAAAGAACAGAAAAGATACAATGGCAAATACAAACATTACACAAAGATTTTTCACCTGGAAACCCAAACCGGGAAAACCAGCATATATTATATTCATACACATTGTTTTACATTGTTTACAATACAATATACATATAGGAGCCACCGACATCCAAAACCCTAACCCAATGACATGGATTAGTCCAAAACCCTAATTCCTTAACCGGAAATAGAAAACCATTGGCAAAAAAACCATGTGCCGAAAAACCACCTAATATCATGTGGTCCCGGAAATATGTCGGCCCGGCGGAAATATGTCGGCCCGGCGGAAATATGTCGGCCCAAAAAAAAAAAAATTCGGGGGCGCTGCCCCCGAACCCCCGAGGGGGGGCCTAGCGGACCCCCCTCTAAACCCCCGATGCAAACGCTCAGACACTACTACTCGTGCAAAGAATATAACACATACCCAACAAAGATGAGCAAAAGGCTAAGACAAAACCAAGGAAAGAAACCAAAACTGAAAGCTTTGCTCCCCAATGGAGGCATCAATTTCTGTTGTAGGAAAATTCCCCTACGAACAAGTGAATATCCTCTTCAATTCTAGACCCCTACTACCAATACAGAAAGATGCTAACATTGGACACTAACATTCCTTTAAATGTAGTTAAACTAGTCAAAGGGAAAAGAGGAAGAAAGTATGATGTACCATTTTATGAACTTGTCCTCGCTTAATCCAATCTGAACTTGATCTTCAAGCTCCTTAATGATATCTGCAATCCAATAGACAACAAAGACAACACAGACTTCCTACTCTACCAAGATTAGTTTAAACTAAAATTATCAATAAAAGAGAAGTATATGCAACCATACACAAACTTGAAGGAAATAGGCCAAGCATATATTAATGAGAACATTACAAGGCACTTACAATCTGTAGATGTGGTTGCAGCAACCTCTCCAAGTCCTCCTTGTCCAACCCCTTGCTCGAAAGATCCACGATCAGAATGACAATACTTTTTGTTGATTATTCTCCTCTCCTTCACCATGAGAATTCCTCCTTTTATAAGCTTTCACAGGCTCAACCAGCTTAGTTGTATTTGGAATAAGTTGAGGATATGACTCCATCAGTTGTGGCATCTCCATTAGATGCAGCATAAAGCTTGGATTCAAGCCAAACCAACTCTGATCATCTCTAGTTGTCATTTGAGGTAAGGGGGATTTCTTCCCATGATTCTCTCAACCAATCGACCCTCCCTCAAAAATGGAAGCAGAGCGTTGCAACATTCCCTGCTAGATGGAAAGGGAGTGCTAACACTCCCTGCATATGAGCAGGGGAGCACTGATCTTCCTAAAGTTCGTTAAGATGACCATTTCTTAAGGCAAAACATTTTGCTTAGCTTGTCAAATGATGTGGTTTCCCCTTCCAACATGTTATAGAGGATGTATCAAGTGTTTCCATGGTGTCATTCACAATGTGACATATGCAGAATGAAAATGTGACATTTATGACACTTTTGACAAAAGTGTGATACTTGCGACAATGATAATGTGACATTATCAAAGTGGGGAATTTTGACGTGTATCAAGGAGGAGAGTAACTTTTGCCCTTGACTGTCATTGAGGAAGAAGAAAGAGTCTCTCTTAGAGCATCGTGGTCTAGCTTGGGGGTGGCCAACAGTAAATCCGTCAAGAGTGATTGTGCCTATGGTTGGCTGGAAACAGACACCCCTTTCAGCGATCACTTCACGGTTTCTCGTTTCTGATAAGTATCTTCATACTCTGTATATTGAAATGGAAATGATAGTTGAATATATATATATATATATATATATATTTATATGTGTATGAATGAATTATGTATTGAATGATTAAGGTAGAAATATGGATTATCTATCTGTGAACTCATGCTTTTGAATGGTCGTCTGCTGCCTCGGTTTAGCAGTCAAAGAGTCATGGGACATAAGCCTACAATAGGGTTGGGTTGGATTTATTGCAATGTTTAAGTCTTGTCAGTCTCTAAAATCTACCCTCACATAAATTCCAAGTTCAAACCATGTGAGAGGAGGGCGCCTCCTTCAGACTCTTCACCGTATGACCGAGGGATCATGCCCATATCCTTAACCATTACGGCTAAAGGAATTTGTATGTAAGCCGCAAGATTTTTCAAAGGACCCATGTGACCAAGGTCTGGGAACCCTATGTTAGGCCTGAAAGGAGCTGAGGCTTTCTGACTTCGGAACTCCGAAGTGTTTCGGCCTGACCATTTATAAATCGATTGAAGGCAACTGGTGGTCATGGTTACCCACAAGGTTGACTGGCACCTAGTGGTCTCCCTAACAGTGGCAGACAGACCTGCCTCACCGTTAAACCTTGACCCATTTACCCATCGCAAAGTAACGCGAATCACTGATTTGAGGGTATTCGGAAGTCCCCTTGGCCATTGGATCTACATGGAGGTAACTTCGACGAAGTCTGACTTCGGGAGAACATAGATGTTATAGCATCAAATTCCTCGAATGTTGAAGTTACGAAGTAACGAGAACTGTAGATCTAAGGACGTTTCGGTATCTCATGTAACCATCAAATCTAAACCATGGTCAGCCTGACGCTGACCACTTCGGGAACAAGGAGGAATTCACACCACGAATCCCCCGAACGCCGAAGTTATGAAGTAACGAAGGTCATAGATCCAGTGGTTATGCGGACATGCCTTGACCATGAGATAGAAGGACTTGAAAGGTGACCAGTCCAGGGTGATGTGGCACGCTGATGCCACCTAGGGTGATGTGGACCCATGTTTGAAGTGTGACGTGTCACCTAGATTCGAATGTTTCACAAACCCTCTGCGCCCATTGAAAAGGTGGCACGTTTCACCTGTTGTAGGGGCCATGTGTCCTCTCCGCCTTGTCGTGTGTCATCTCTAGAAATTATCTGTTGGTCCATGTGGCGAGAGGAGTATTCAGGACCCACCTGTATTTTCTGTTGCATCTAGTACGTCACTTCGTGCGAGAGTGGACCCTTTGGGACTTCAGGGTTCCAGGGGTTTGGGATGCAATGTCATGGGTAAGGTGAAAGGCCCAAAGGTGATATCCACGTGGAGAGATTCTGAGACTTCATATTTTTGGAATACAGTATCAAGGGTGAGTCGAAAGGCTCGAAGGTTGGAGCCACGTGACAATATTTTGGGATCCTTCGGGAGTTCGAGAATTTGGGAATGTGGAGGACATGCATGCAGAAAAGAAAAGGGACGTTCAACGCCAAACGTCAAATTCTCCTCTAGCTTTTGTGTTAGATGAGGATTAAGTCTCACCGTTGGTTTGGACGGTGGATGGACCTTCCATGTGGGAGGTAGGAAAATGAAAATGGTATGAAGGAGATGGATCCACGTGGCCCTCAACCAATGAATGCTTGAAGGACTTCGGGAAGCCATAAATTTTAAACCAGGGGTCGGATTAGAGCCTCGTAACAATCATTAGAAAGTTACGCGTGAGTAGAAGAGAATGAATCATCTCAAAGAGATGATTCAAGATTATTTGAGTAAGCAAAATTTTGATGCTCCATCCCTAAAAGGGGTAATTCAAGGGGTCGGTGTGTTACAAATTGGTATCAGAGCATGGTTTCAACACTTGGCCTGCTTGGGTTCATGAACGAGTCACTTAAAAATCTTATTTAGAGAAATTCTAGGGGATGACACCCTATATTACCCATTCCTAGGAGGATTAGTTAAGCCTCTACTGAAGAAAGGAACGAAACCTTTTGTTGTTGTATATGTTTTGAAAAATCTGAATTGTGTGTTGTTTATAAACCAGTAGATCATTAACTAACAGAAAATGTTTTATTAGCACTAAAGCAATCAGTGGACCGCAGGAAAACTACATCATAAAGGATGGTGACACACCATGAATTCGGGGAAAGCTCTCACAATAGAGAGGAAGAATCTGATGAAAGGAGGGCAGTGAAAACCCCTACAGATTTAGCTGAAACTGTAAGAAGCCTCATGGAAGAATTACAGAGTTGTAAGGCTGATAATGAAAGGTTCATAAAAGAGCAGGAAAAGAAAATTGAAATTAATGCAGTCCTACTACAAAGATTATCATATATACAAAGGTAGTTGCAACATGGACCAATAGCCAGTCATGTTGACAGACATCATACGAAGAAAACCCAGAGTACACTTGAGATAAGAAAGAATGACCCTGAAAGTGGACACACAAGGAGGAGCACCTCAAAGAAGGCCCAACATGGAGCCAAGAGACACTTATCGGAATAATCCTCTGGTGAGGAAACTGACAACTCCAAGGAATCTTCTAGTAGCAAAACTAGTTCGCATTCCCAGAAGAAAATAAAGAAGAGGAAACATTCCAAGAGTCGTGACCCTGAGATTTCAAGAAAGCCAAACCACCCACTTTCGATGGAGAGATTAAGAAGGGGGAAGAAGTAGAAGTTTAGCTGCTTGGCTTGAAAAAGTACTTCAGAGTCCATGACTACTCTGAAAATTTGAAGGTTCAAATAACCATTTTTAACCTGAATGGAAAGGCCTCCATTTTGTGGGAGGACCTTAGGAATGTGAAAGGAATCCATGAGAAGGACTTGTCATGGAAACAATTTTAGAAAAACTTCAAGAAGAAGTATCTGTCAGAGAAATAATTCAAGAAGAAGTATTTGTCAGAGAAATACTTTGATGGGAAGACCAAGGAGTTATATGAACTCAACTTGGGACAACTCACAATAGAGGAATATATCAATAAATTCCTTGAGTTGATAAGGTATGCGCCTTACATCAAAGATGCAACGATTTACTAGTGGACTGCCTCAGTCCTTCTTGGACATGATTGAATTTGATGAGCCAGAGACATTAGAAGACCTTAAAAGTGTATACCAGCAAAATTTCCCCTCTTAGAGTATAAATAAACCCTTTGGAGAAGCCCCAGGTAAGACTGATAACACAAAGAGAGAACCCTTGAAATGTTGGGGTTGTGGAGAAGAACACATGCTGAGATACTGCCCATATAGGAAACAAAAAAGTGGGAGGGTATACAACATCCAAGAGGCTACCGCAGTCAATGATGTGACTAGGAGCATGCCACAGATTTATGCAGCCTTGGATAATAAACAAGCCAACCACAAAGCTTCAATGGTGGATATGGAATGTATGATTTCCAACCATCTAGTTTCCATTTTAATTGACCCTGGTTCTAATTTGAGTTATATTTCCCTTCAAACTGTTGAGAAATGTAAATTGCAACAAGTTAAACATGTTAAATCATGTCTGGTACAACTAGCCACGAGAACCAAAAGAAAAGTAACTGAGGTCGTACTAATCCAGATTATTTTTGGAATGAAATGAAAGCAAAGATATACAATGAAATACTCATGAAAATTGCCAGAAATAGAGAAATACAACAATACTTTATTTCTATTAATGAAAGAATTTTAAAGAGACTATAAAAGTACAGAGTGCAAGACTCACTAGAATGGTGGCAGCTTTATCTATGAGAAGAGATGTGACAACTACGCTAATTCGCAATAAGATGATTACAATGAGGCTTTGAAGGCCTTTTTATGATAAACATGAATGTCAAAACCCTATACATCCAAAAACCTAACCCTAGGAGATGAAACGCCAAAAGTCATGTGGGCCCCGTTTGGGTAAGTTAGTACATTAACTTCCTAGGGTCGTAATTTTTGCATACGATCTCCATTTTAGGAGCGTGATAGCCCGTTGGAAAGGTATTTTCAAGAACTATGCATTACATCGTCGAACTCTGACTCTGTCTATATTTTGACTATGGCAAGCCAAAAAAACACTGTTTAGGGCCCCAAAACGGCCCTGGAAGTACAACAAGATGTGCTGACATGAAAACATATAAAATAATCTGGTTGGATTAGGTGGGAGGCCACCAGTATCCACCTGGAATATGTGTAGGGCTTCAGACAACCCCAAAAGTATAAAACCCACAATTACAAAGAAGTATAGAAGAACATGTTGAACTAAAAACTAACAAGAGAAGCCAGTTGGAATAGGTGGGTAGCCACCAATATCCCCTTGGATCAATCCCCCCCCTTAGGAAGAAATGGTTTCCATTGCATTGAGTGCCCAGGGAAGAGAGGAAAGTGTTTTCTAAATCTAAATCTTGGTGAGCTACGTGCCTTGTTGGATAATTCGTGTTGCTTGGCTTGTGAAAGACTGTCACAAACCTGTTGTTGGCATGGTTGAATATGATCCGCCAACCTATTGTCTCTAGGTTTGACGGGCATTGTGCAGGCACCATTGTAGGTGAAGAGATAATATCCTCTTTCTCTGTGACAATATGTTTTTTGTTGGATAGAAGGTTTTGAGGCTGTAGTAGTTGTAGCGGTCTACTGTGCATACTTTGAACAGACTGTGAAGATGATGAATTTTGCAGTATGAAAGATTACCTTACCGCACTGCTTTGGTGGAGCAATAGTCAGAACTACCTCTAGTATCCTAAAGAGCTTACCTGCCAGAGTGATAATGACACTATGGGATCTAGACTCATAGACAACATGACGTCCCCACATATATGGTTGGCCCAAAACCACATCACAGACTTCAAGAGGGGCAACATCACACACTACCTCATCCTTGAAGGGATGGATGCCATAGGATAGTTGACACTATTGGATGACACAGAGATCTCATCCCTGGTGAAGCCACCCAATGTTGTATGGCTACAGGTGTGGTGTTGTCGACAACCCCAAATGTTTGAAGGCCTTAGCTGAGATGAGGTTCTTCTGGCTGTCGTTATCAACAATGAAATGCAACGGGATCCCCTTCACCGACATCTATGAATGGAAGAGGCACTCCCCCTCTTTAGGATCTACCGATTCTTCTAGTTGAATTGTTGTGGTCGCGATAGTAGTAGTGGGTTCTGCGTCAATGATCTATCTATTTTCAATATTTTATAGATCGGATTTTGAATCAGGGTTCGACTCCGTGTCTTTGACCTCAGCCACCAATGACTGTTCTGAGCAACATTCATCGGTGTTGTGTTAGGGGATTTTGTGGAAGTCGCACCACTTCCCAGTGTCATTCTTCATCTTCCCTTTACCCTTATTGTCCTATGTCTTGGATTGGTTGTCTAAAGTTTGTTGGTTAGGGTCGTCTTTATCATGCTTTCGTTGTTGCAGATTTGCAGACCCAAATTCCCATTTGTTTTGGTGCCTAAATTTATGCTTGATTTTGACTGCATATCAATAGGCAGCTCCCAATGATGAGATGTTTAGGAAATCCATTTCGGTTTGGATGTACCTATGCAGAGCCCCACAGTATTTCAGAACTAGATGTCGCTCGGAGTCTTTGATACCCAGCTTGGTGTGAAAGGTATGGAAAGTATTTGTGAACTCCAACATTATTTGGCTCTTCTCTTGTCGCAGTGTGGTCCATCTCATGTATTGGTCTTCATAGTTATCAACAGGGTAGTACTTTTCCTTTACCACATCCACAAAAAAATCCCAAGTGGGCTCGACTCCATATATTCCAGATTCCTCTGTGGAACATTGCTCCCGGTAAGTTTCCCACCAATGTTTGACATGGGGGAGAGCCTTGAGGAGTGCCAAGGTGATCTTTTCCCAGTCAGGAAAATTTTGAACAGATAAATAACCTTCTAATAGATCTAACCATTTTTTCTAGGTCATCTGCATCTATCTGACATTCAAATATGGGAATATCAAAATTAACTTATACCTTGAAGGGAGAAGTTCCTCCAAAATGGTCGCTTGATGAAGATGCACATGTTGCTATCGGAGGGCATTGAAGGATGTGTGCAAAATTCTTCATCATTTTGTCCCTTTGTCGTGCGAGAGCTTGCTCATGCAACATGTTAATAGAATCTTATGCTCCGTCGTTTTTCTTTTCTGCTACCATCGATGGTTTCTTGGGCGTGCGAGAGTGATTGTCCTCAAGAGAGACAAGCTTGAGACCCAACTGGCTATACTCTGACCTCGTCGGGGACATGCGCTAAAAAATGATCAAGAACAGTTTTCTCTGATTCCACTAATCCGAATTATTTTCAAAATGAAATAAAAGCAGAGATATACAATAAAATACTCATGAAAATTGCCAGAAACAACGAAATACAACAATACTTGATTTCTATTAATGAAAGAACTGTAAAGAGACTATAAAAGTACAGAGTGCAAGACTTGCTAAAGTGGTGGCAGCTTTATCTTTGAGAAAAGATGTGACAACTACGCTCATTCGCAATAAGACGATTAAAATGAGGCTTTGAAAGCATTTTTATGATAAACATGAATGCTAAAACCATAGACATCCAAAAACATAACCCTAGGAGATGAAATTCCAAAAGTCATGTGGGCCCCATTTGGGTATGTAATGTCCCCTACCTCTTGATGAAGAGGTCTGGGAAGACTTAGTGGTCTAGACATCCCCACTAGACCATAGTCTCACACAACAGGGCAAAAAGTAACTCAATGAAGAATTAGAAGCTGAAGGTTGAGTTAGGAGTTGAACCTAGGGGTTAAACTAACTAAACAGGGAAACATAATAGAGGTATAAAAGAAAGGCTATGGCTCACCTCTCACATCAACTTGGATATTTGGTATTTTGCTTGTTGACCTCTTGAGCACACAACTTTGAGGGTTTTGAGATTACAAACCCTAGAGAACAACTCAGTGGTGAAAGATCCCACTCACCTTGTTCCGAGCTTGGTCTCGAGGATGAAATACTCCACCCACACCATTCTACATTCATCACCTATTCAAGAGAGTAGCAGGGCCATACCAGTTAGGGTTTTTCCAGAAGTGGCATGTTAGAATATGAATGGATGTGCTCGTTTTACCATCGACAATATCACTATTGTCACCCAACCATAGGCCGAAGCCACCCTCCCAGCACCTTAACCTTGACAGAGAATCATTCTGGAAGCAAACCCTAGGCTAGATAGCCAAACAAAGGGTAGCGCACCTTTCCCCAAGGATAACGCACCTTTCCTCAAGGATAATGCACCAAACAAGAGTTGATCAGATAGTCCAAACCATAACCAAGATATAGTCCAAGCCAAAACCGAAATCCGTTAACTGCAGCAGCTGTAACGACAACTCTCCTCCAAACCTGCGCAAAAACTGAGCAACTGCAGTGCGCACAAGTGCTGCTCTGCAATTCCGAGAATGCCTACCAGAATGAAGACTAGCCTCCTGTATTTATAGTAATTCTGGCTAACTGCCTGGGCCAACTTCTCATTCTGGGTATCTGTCTGTTCAATATATATTATTTCTTCTGGTCGACTTCTTCTCTTGTAGGCTAATAACCTAATATCAATTATCCTCTTAAGCCGACTTGTCTTCTAGGGTTATTAGCCAACTCATTAGGGTTTCTTCTTGCTTCCCGGAATATTCTATTCTGGTCAGGTTTACACGTGGAGGTAAATACCTCTCCCAGCTACCATAATATCAACACTCCCTCCTAGCTAGGGAGGTATTACAGGTAATGGTCGTGAGCACAAACATACCATTCACCCGATAGCATCAACATAGTTGTATAGACTATCTCATGACTAGATAATGAGTACCATCATCACCATCAGTGTCATCAACTACATCATCTCTCAAAACCATACTCCATCCGAGTAATTAGACATGATGCTGGATAAGTCACTCGCACCACAGAGTGACACAAAATCCATTCTTCTAATATGGACATATGTCCTAGAAGAATAAATGTCCTGAACCATTTTCCATCTGGAAAATCTCTGCCACTGATCATCCATCTAGATGATAATCATTTTCAACACTGCTGATAGTCTTCAAGGCAATCAAAACAATATCATTCAGTAGAACACAACTATCTCTATCCATAGTAATACACAACTATAATCCAGTGGTACACTACCACACCAAGTAGCACACAAGTACTTGATCAGTAACGTATAGTCACAAATAGTGGAACACATATACCACAGTAGTATACATATAGTGTCTAGAGACATGCAGTCTTCATAACAATCATTTGATATCAATCTGCACAACAACAATGTTATGATATAAACTGAATCATCTGGGCCATTCTTCCACTCACATCTGTGAGATCTTGGAAGAGCATCTGCCCTCAAAAAGGTAAGACATCAATGATGAGCTATCTAGACTATTATTCTCAAGCAAGGAAGAATAATTGTCCTGATTTTTGAGCCTGGACCATTCCCCACCCTAGGCCATTCCTCCGACACTAAACAAAGTGTAACTTGGAGAGAATGAGTGTGCCCTAAGGAATGTTTGTCCCTGATTGCTGAACCTGGACCATTCCCCACCCCGGGCCATTCCTCCGACATTAAACAAGGTGCAACCTGGAGAGAATAAATTCACCCTAAGGAATGATTGTCCGGACCATTTCCCATGTTAACCACAAGAGGAAACGATTATCCTGCACCAACCTCCAAAACGGACCATTCCCCATGTTAACCACAATGGGAAATTGTTGTCTGGCGAGGCAAGCCAGTCTTCTTAAGTAACTCTCAAGAAGAGAGACTGCCCTAGATCACTCCCCATGTTAACCACAATGGGCAGTGGCTATCTATGGTACATCAACAATCCATCGAACCATTTTCATTACGAAAATGATCATTTGATCTGGAACATTTTTCGAACTGGAAAATGCATGTCCATCAAAAATCTCAAACCACTTTCCGAACTGGAAAGGAATTGCTCATCCTGGACCATTTTTTGAACTGAAAAATGACTGTCCATCAATCAATAACACATCAGTGCTCCCTCCCAACCTGGGACTCATCTCTTCCTTTTTCAATAAGGAAGTCGTCTCCATGAGCTCTAGCTTGAGTACACAAACTCTTTCATATTGGATAGAAGCTTTACCAAAATGTCTGCTTATCTACTCATCTGTGGAGATATATATTTGAGAACCACTTCTCCTTTCTAGACTTCATCACAGATAATGTAATGCTTGATCTCAAATGTACTTTGGGCTGGAACTCTAGTTTTTCTCTAAAGGCTTCATATAGCTCTGATCAATAAAGTATATCTTTGTTGGATTCTTCTTTGGTTCCTGCTAGCTCACAACTTCGTGGCAAGGGTGAAACTAGAACATTTCCATGTGGCACTTCTTCTGTCATCATGCAATCTTTGTCATGAATTGGCAATCCATCATCCACATCTTCTAAGTAATCATTCTAATACAATATCTTTGTTATAGAAGATCTTCACCACGCTTCTGTTGTGCATTAGAGGTTCTCCACCAAGTTGCTTTCTTCCATCTGCATACAAGGGTCTCTTTCTAGTATTCCTTAAAGCCTTGAAGTTGCTCTTCATACGCTCTTTGTTCAATTGATCTGGAGAACAATCTTTGCATTCATTTTATGTAGAACTCCAACCCATGGATATTGTGGATGATATAATGGCTCATGTAGAGGTATGTCTGGTGTATTGGAACAAGTAATCATCATATCTTTTCCCTCCATCTGGGAGAACCTCTAGTTCTGGATCTTGCAATGCTTGCATTCATATACACTGTTCTTCATCACAACTTTCAGTTCCTTTGCTTGATTGCTTTTAGTGAGTTCATATCAGGCTGGTAATCTTGTGATTTTTAATATAGTGACCGGTTGTTCCGACTTCTCTTCCTTTCTTGGAATCTTCATGTTCTTCCTGATGTTTTTCTTTAGCTCTTGGGTCCATGGAGTTTCTTATAGATTCCATGCCCTAAAGATTCCACTTCTTCCTTTTATTATAGGATCACGGATGTGGGTGGACAACCAAGGATACTTTAAGGCTTCTCTTCGAAGAAGACTTCTTCCGAGGTCGAACTGAACACGTACTACCTTTCATGGCTACTACCATGGATATATACTTCATCATCTTCAATGGATCATAGGATTAGCTCCCTCCTAATCCTTGCTTCATGTATGAGTGCATGTTTTTCTTTCGGAAATATATAATTGGCTCCCTCCATCTAACAGAGTCCACGCTTCCGTCTGCATCCTTATTGTCTTCTGCAAAGCGTCATAAGTCTTTCTCTAGTTTCTTCTTGATTGTTGATTTCTTTTTGTCTTTGCTTCTTCTAAGTCTCTTCAGAATTGATTCTGATTTCAGCTTATCTGTAATAGCTTCCACATGTTTTGTTTGATGTATTTCATCCTTTGATGTGTATTATCCGACTTGTATAATGATAGAAATCCTTATCTTGTTGTTCTTCCATAGGTGTAGTTCTTTTAAGAGATAGATATACAAGATATGTACAGAGATTAAGCAAAGAAGATATGTACAAGAACTAAGAAGAGTATTGTTACCTTCAGAAGAAGAAGTCTCTTTCATCCTGCTTAGTCTTCTTTGTAGGTTCCTTTTCTTCGGCAACTGATGCTTCGTGTTTCTCCTTCCTTTTCTTTAGCTCAGGACAATGATTCTTGTAGTGACCATACTTTCAACAGTTGAAGCATTGTATTTTTGAAATTTCTTTCTCTTGATTTGGCTTCCTCCTTGAACCAAACTTCCTTTTGTTCCTGAAATTATTGAATCTTGTTGTGAAGGCTTGATCATCGTACTTCTTTTAGGGTTTCTCTTTTGCACTGATCCTGGATTCTTCTTGAGCACAACAAGTCTAAAGTTCTTCAAATGTAGGATACTCCTTCCTTGTGTTCATTCTTGCGGCAAATGCATACCATGTCTTGGGAAGACCATTGAGTACTATGTTTACCAATTCCTTCTCTGAAATGATCTCTTAACTGGGAGATCCTCACAAAGTATGATGTTATGCTATCATCATTATTCATCTTCATGTCACGAAGCTCATTCTTAGACTCATCACTTGTCCAATGTTTTTTACTGAGAAGAGGTTTGTTAGGGCATCGTACATATTCTTTGATGAGTCAAGATGGAAGATGTAGGGTATCAAGTGGTCTTTTATAGAGTCCACTATGATACTCATAGCATTGATGTCACCATCTTTGAACTTCCATAACTGCAACGTTCTGCGGTTCTTTCTCTTTTCCTTCTTCAAACTCTGGTTTCACAATCTTTCCTTTCACGATATACAACACTTTATTCTTGGCAAGGATGAGGTCAATCCTTGTTTTCCACGCTCTGAAGTTAGAAGCTCCATCTAACTTGTTTTCTGACTTCATGGAGTAGGTCATGGCTTCTTTGACTTTGTCAACCCTAGATTTGACCAAAGACTCAAACTTGACGTCTTAGCTTGCAGAGAGTACCAGGAGATGCACTAGGCTAGGGCGCACTGGTCTATCTGGAAATCAGGTCGATCCCTTCACTTAAGGTGCCTCAACGAGAGGATTAGGGTTTCTGCAAATACACCTTCTAGCAACACTAGTGATAGTGCTTTGGTGACTGCTCCTGCTAGAAACCTTAGAAACAGTGCTTCAACGAGCTTAATATCCTTATGGCTATGCTCCCTTCCAGTGGTTAGACTGAATGAAGGAGGTGTGGGCCCATAACCTGTTAGAATATGAATGGATGTGCTCATTTTACCATCGACAATATGACTATTGTCACCCAACCATAGGCCGAAGCCACCCTCCGAGCACCTTAACCTTGACAGAGAATCATTCTGGAAGCAAACCCTAGGCTAGATAGCCAAACAAAGGGTAGCGCACATTTCCCCAAGGATAACGCACCAAACAAGAGTTGATCAGATAGTCCAAACCATAACCAAGAGATAGTCCAAGCCAAAACCGAAATCTGCTAACTGCAGCAGCTGCAACGACAACTCTCCTCCAAACCTGCGCAGAAACTGGGCAACTGCAGTGCACACAAGTGTTGCTCTGCAATTCTGAGAATGCCTACCAGAATGAAGACCGACCTCCTGTATTTATAGTAATTCTGGCTAACTGCCTGGGCTAACTTCTCATTCTGGGTATTTGTTGTTCAGTATATATTATTTCTTCTGGTTGACTTCTTCTCTTGTAGGCTAATAACCTAATATCAATTATCCTCTTGAGCCGACTTGTCTTCTAGGGTTATTAGCCAACTCATTAGGGTTTCTTCTTGCTTCCCGGAGTATTCTATTCTCGTCAGGTTTACACGTGGAGGTAAATACCTCCCGCGGCTACTGTAATATCAACAAGGCACACCATTGATTGAGGAGCAGTTCGATCCAATTTATTAAGAGATCTTTGGGAGATTCCAGCATTAGGGTTTGGCTTGCAGGACCTTGCTCATTAATTTGGAGGCTTTCTTGAGGAGTTACTATGGCTAGATCATTATCTACAGGTTGGGACAACTTTTGAAGGAAGGAGGACGTTTTGGTGATTCAGTGATTCTCATATCTAGGAGGCTCTACCTCATATTTGATCCTGAAACTTCTCCTAGGGGTTTGTGATTGCCCGATCTATAATCCTAGAGAGTTTCAAGAAGTTTGGAGGCCTCATTTATCCAGGCCGAATTGTTGGTCCTATCTAGGGTTTCAGGAGGGTCGAACCTGTTTAGGGTTGCAGCAGTTGGAGGAGAAAGACGGGGTATTTGGGCTTCATATTTTAGGAGAGGGTTCACATTGACCTGATATGTCTCTTGGTGGATTTCGGTAGCATTTGGAGGTCTTCTTTAGGAGGGTCGAACCCTTGGTCTTCATCTTCTTCAGCGGGACATACCAATAGCTAGGGGGGTTGTGCAAGCCCTAGCTTTTTGTATTGGATCTTTCATATTGTATTCAGTCTTTGGGAGGCTTGTCTTGTGTTCCTAGAGCATCTTGTAGCAGCTCATATCTTCTATTCTTGGAGCTATCTGATGTTATTCCAGATCTGCTAGTATATTGTATCAGGTTCTTGTTATTTCCTAATAAAGAGGTCAGATATGTGTTTTGTGGTTCCATATCTGTATGTTGATGAAATCTTGCATTGTGTTGAATGAATCTTGATAAATTGTGTTGAATAACTAAATAAAAACCCTAAGGCCAAAATATCAGTGGCCATCCTACAAACACAAACAATCAACAGTTAGTTCAGCGATTAGCTAGTGTTCCCAAGCGAAAAAAAATTGGTTTGGGAACATTACAGTGGTATCAGAGCTCTGATCCTCCCATCATGTAAGGATTAACGCATGTAGAGGTACAGTGGTATCTATATGGGCTGAAGGAAGAAACAAGCAAGTGAAACAGAGGCCGAGATGGAGGGTTCATATGATGACATTGAGCCCCATGGCTTAGCTTTCTTAGCACATGAATTCCATAAATCCTTAAACCAAACAGAAAGTAAATTGGTCATCCACTTGTAGGAGAACCATGATGCAAACCATGGGGGACAAACCAAAATCACTGAGACCTTGAAGAAGGTAGATGAGAACCCGAGGAAGGTGGATGAGAGCTAATCGAGGATAGCCCAACTGTTGTTACAATGACTCACAAGGGAAAGGGTTCAGAGACGTATGAAAATAGGGAGACTGGTCGATCACACGGTGGACACAAGTATAATCCAGAACATGTTCCCTATCATTAGTTTGAGGGAAGCCATGGAGGGAGCACACCACATGGACAGATAGGTAGCAGGGCTACCCCTAAACCATATTTTCCCACGTTCACAGATGAACATGCACATCATGAACAAGTGGACGACTTTGTTGAGTAGATGACACAGTGTACCAGGGAATACAACGATTTGAGTATGACGATTCAAAGGCAGATGTCCCTAGATCAATATTGTCAACTCAAGTTCAGAAACAAGCCTAGACCGAACCACAAGAGCAATTATGAGTTTGAGCGCAGAGCTGGGAAGATGGAGATTCCCTACTTTGATGGTACGACCAAGATGACAACACAGGCATGGGTACAAAAGATGGACACTTATCTGCAGCTTAACCCCATGAGAGAGATGGAAGCCATCAAGTTTGCCACCATGTACTTGGATGGAAAAGCTCATGACTGGTGGTATCATGGATTGACCACACTAGGCCACAATCATATAGTGGCATACATAGAGTTCACTCAGAGAATCATTGACAGTTTGATCAGAGGGACCCTGAGTTACATTTCCGAGAGCTCACACAACTCAGATAGACATGAGCACCATAGGTGTACATTGAGGAATTCCAGAGGTTGGCACTCATGGTGCATGATGTATCACATACCAAACTCATGATGCTCTTCACTGAGGGGTTGATGGAACCCTTGAAGGGCTGGGTAAAGGCTTTTAAGCCTACCAACCTACAAGATGCTATTTGGAGGACGAGAGACCTCAGACCAGCTGCCAAGTTGAAATTTGTGCCTAGACCACCTCTTAACATAGGAGGAAGAGATCAAATACCTCTAATGAACCTAGGAGGACATGACCCAAGGGGGTTTGACAGGGGTAGAGGCAAGTTGGATGAGAACACCAAAAGGGAATTGGGGAGGAAGGAACTTTGCTACACTTGAAAAGACCATGGAACCCATCACACAAAGGCATGGGTCATGGCCAAGTACACTACATAGAGGTGACTTTAGACAATGAGGAGGAGGAGGATTTCAGCCACATCTAGAACATGGAAGTAGACACCAATGAGATTGCAGATGAGGAGGTCACAGGACATGACAGTACAGCCGAGGAAAAAACAACCTTGGCATCCATTAGTGGGTTACCCAAGTACAATACTTTTAGGATGAGAGGAGTCTTGCAGGGGCAAAAGGTGTCGATTTTGATTGATGGGGGAGTCTCTCACAACTTCATTGATGCAGCATTACTACAGAGGAGGCATATACCCACGATTGAATTTGAGGGATTCCAAGTGGAAGTAGCAGGAGGAAGCACCATGCCTTGTGACAGGTACATTCCAGGGATGAAGCTTACATTAGGGAGGCATGAATTGGTACAAGATGTTTATGTGATGGACCTTCCAGACACAAATATTATCCTCGGAGTACAGTGGCTCAACACATTGAGGCCTATCACAACCAACTACAAGACCATGGAGATGTCTTTCACAGAGGAGAGTGGACGAAAGGTAGCGCTTTGAGGCATGACAGGTAACTCGACCAAGGTAGTTATGACCAAGAGGATGGAGGCCATCTTCAAGAGAGAAGAGATAGTATATGCAATTGAATGCATAATTTCGGCACGTGTGGATAAGCAGGGCAAGGTTCACTACACACTAGAAATCCAGGAAATCATTGACAAACACAATAAAGTGTTTGGACCTATTCCACCAGGGGTGCCACCAGACAGGGGGTTTGAGCACATCATTTAGTTGGAGGTAGGAGCAAAACCAGTCATCACCACACCGTACAAACATCCGAAGAAGTACAAAGATGAGATAAAGAAGGCAATCAAAGAACTCTTGGATATGGGGCACATCAGGCTGAGCTCCAACCCTTTTGCTTCTTCAGTGGTGTTGGTCTAGAAGAAGGATGGAACCATCTGCATGTGCATTGACTTCTGGTCATCAAATAAGAAAACAATCAAAAACAAGTATCCTATACCAAGGATTGATGAGCTATTGGACGAACTACATGGGGCTGTCTATTTCACAAAAAATGACCTACGTTCTGACTACCATCAAATCAAAATGAGGGAGGAGGACATCCCAAAAACTACTTTCAGGTGTCATTATGGTCACTATGAGTTCTTAGTGACGCCCTTCGGGTTAACCAATGCCCCAGTCATGTTCTAATCCTGTATGAACCTTGTCTTCAAAAAACAGTTGAGGAAGCATCTCTTGGTATTTTTTGACGACTTGCTCATTTATAGAAAGACATGGGAGGAACACCTTCGTCATGTGGACCAAATTATGTCTATCATGGATAAGCAATCATTGTATGCTAAGGAGTCCAAATGTGAGTTTGGAATGACAGAGGTTCTTTACTTGGGGCACACCATCATAGCAAAGGGGGTACAGGTACATCAGGAGAAGATTCAAGCCAAAATGGAGTTGCCTACACCCAAAACCCTTACAGAGTTGAGGGGATTTCTAGGCATTCGCACTTACTACAGGAAGTTTGTCAAAGGATTCTCACAACTTTGTGCACCTTTGATGGATTTGAACAAAAAGGGAGCTTTCAAATGGAGTGAGAAGGCCCAATTCACATTCGATAAGATGAAACAGGTGATGAGCACATGCCCAGTCTTAGCCCTTCCATATTTCGGCCAACCCTTCACCTTGGAATGTGATGCATCAGGAGAGGGTATTGGGGTCGTACTAATCCAAAATAGGCACCCTCTTGCCTATGAGAGCCGAAAACTCAAGGGACCTGAGTTACTTTACACCATATATGACAAAGAGATGCTGACCATCATGCACGCTCTGGCCAAATCCAGACAATACCTGGTAGGTGCACGGTTCGTAGTCAAATCAGATCATAACAGTCTTAAGTACTTCTTGGAGTAGAAGGACTTAAATGAAAGGCAACAAAAATGGGTAAGCAAAATACAGGCATATGACTTTGACATTGAATTCTTCAAAGGGAAAAACAATGTGGTGGCAGATGCATTGTCTATAAGGCCATCAATTTATGCCATAACAGATGTGTCAGTTGATTGCAAGGACCACTTGGTGATGGAATATTCAGAGAATAAGTTCGCTTGTTAAGTAATGCATGGGCAAATACAGGACGATAACCTCAGGGTCATTGACGGCCTCATCTATTATAAGGGATGAATCTTTTTGGTTCCTGAATCAGCCTTCAAGGCCAAAGTGTTGCAGGCATGTCATGACTCACCAATGGCAGGTCACCGAGGGATTGGCAAGACATACATGCAAGTGAGGGAGAGGTTCTCATGGAAGGGCCTCAAAGAGGATGTGATGAATCACGTCAAGGAGTGTACTATTTTCTTGGAGAATAAGGATGAGCACACTCACCCGACAAAACTACTGCAACCCCTACCCATCCCAGAGCACAAGTGGGAAAGCATATCCATGGATTTCATCACAGGGTTGGCAAAGGCACAGGGGAAGGACTGCATTTTCGTAGTGGTGGACAGGTTGACGAAGTTTGCACACTTCTTCTCCATTGCTACGGACTTCAGTGCAACACAGGTGGTTGAATTATTCTTCAGGGAGAACTTTAGCCTGCATGGCCTACCCATAACCATTTTCAGTGACAGGGATAGAAGATTCATGAGTACATTCTCGCAGGAGTTATTCAGGCTAGTCGGTACGGCATTGACTCCTAATACTAGCTATCATCCTCAGACGGATGGACAGACCGAAATAGTCAACAAATGGGTGGAAGGATATCTTGGGAATTATGTGGCAAGGTAGCAGAAGGCATGGATCAGATGGCTACATTTGGGGGAATATTGCTACAACACCACCCATCACATGTCCATAGGCATGACCCCATTCAGGGCATTGTACAACTATGATTCACTCTCTTTTGTGGAGATTGCTTTTGGTGATAGCAGGGCTCCAATAGTACATGACTAGGTACAACAGAGTTAGGATATCCTCATGGAGTTGAAGGATCATTTACAGAGGGCACAAAACCAACAGAAGATCCAAGAGGATAAACACAGGGTTAAGCGCAGTTTTGAGGTTGGTGACTTAGTTTACCTAAGGCTCCAACCATACAAGCAGGCTTATATAAAAAGGAGTGGAGCAGAGAAGCTCCAACCACGTTTCTTTGGGCCCTATAGGATCAGTAGGAAGGTAGGGGTTGTAGCTTATGAGCTGGAGCTCCCACAGGGTAGCATGATACATAATGTCTTCCATGTGTCCTACATGAAGAGGGCCATCGACCAACGCATCACGCCCCTTGAGGTGTTTTCACCTCTAGATGAAGAGGAGCAACTGGTTCTAATTTCGGAAGAGATACTGAAGGTTCGGTAGAAGAAGCTCCGGAAGAGAAACATCAAAGAGTACTTGATCAAATGGAAGGATTTACCCATTGAGGATGCCACGTGGGAGAATGAACAAGTGGTACATGAGACAGGTTTGGAATTGCTCGAGGACAAGAAATTTATAGCAGGGGAGATTGTAATGTCCCCCACCTCTGGATGAAGAGGTCTGGGAAGACTTAGTGGTCTAGACATCCCCACTAGACCATAGTCTCACACAGCATGGGGAAAAGTCAACCAAACTAATGTTATATTTTGAAGTTGACTTAGGAAAAAGGGAAAAGGGGCAAAAAGTAACTCAATGAAGAATTAGAAGCTGGAGGTAGAGTGAGGAGTTGAACCTAGGGGTTAAACTAACTCAACAGGAAAACAAAATAGAGGTATAAAAGAAAGGCTAGGGCGCACCTCTCACATCATCTTGGATATTTGGTATTTTGGTTGTTGAGCTCTTGAGCACACAGTTTTGAGGGTTTTGAGATTACAAACCCTAGAACAACTCAGTGGTGAAGGATCCCACTCACCTTGTTCCAAGATTGGTCTCAGAGATGAAATACTCCACCCACACCATTCTACATTCATCACCTATTCATGAGGGCATCAGGGTCATACCAGTTAGGGTTTTTCTAGCAGGGGTGCACCATTGATTAAGGAGCAGTTCGATCCAGCTTATTGAGAGAGATTTGGGAGATTCCCGCATTAGGGTTTGGCTTGCAGGACCTTGCTCATCAGTTTGGAGGCTTTCTTGAGGAGTTACTATGGCTAGATCATTATCTACAGGTTGGGACGACTTTTGGAGGAAGGAGGACGTTTTGGTGATTCAATGATTCTCAGATCTAGGAGGCTCTACCTCATATATGATCTTGAAACTTCTCCTAGGGATTTGTGACTGCCTGATCTATCATCCTAGAGAGTTTTAGGAGGTTTGTAGGCCTCATTCATCCAGGCCGAATTGTTGGTCCTATCTAGGGTTTCAAGAGGGCCAAACCTGTTTAGGGTTGCAACAGTTGGAGGAAGAAGACGAGGTATTTGGGCTTCATATTTTAGGAGGGGGTTCACATTGACCTGATCTATCTATTGGTGGAGTTTGGTAGCATTTGGAGGTCTTCTTCGGGAGGGTCGAACCCTTGGTCTTCATCTTCTTCAGTAGAACGTACCAGCAGCTAGGGGGGTTGTGCAAACCCTAGCTTTTTATATTGGATCTCTCATATTGTATTCAACCTTTAAGAGGCTTGTCTTGTGTTCCAGGAGCATTTTGTAGTAGCTCATATATTCTATTCTTGGAGCCATATGATGTTATTCCAGATCTTCTCGTATATTGTATCAGGTTCTTGTTATTTCCTAATAAAGAGGTCAGATCTGTGCTTTGTGGTTCCATATCTGTATGTTGATGAAATCTTGCATTATGTTAAATAAATCTTGATAAATTGTGTTGAATAACTAAATAGAAACCCTAAGGCTGAAATATCAGTGGCCATCATGCAAACACAAACAATCAACAGTTAGTTCAGTGGTTAGCTAGTGTTCCCAAGCAAAAAAATTGGCTTGGGAACATTACAAGGTAAGTTAGTACATTAACTTCCCAGGGTCGTAACTTTTGCATACGATCTTTGTTTTAGGTGCGTGATAGCCCATTGGAAAAGTATTTTCAAGAAATACGCATTACGTCGTCAAACTCCGGCTCTATCAATATTTTGACTGTGGTGAGCCAAAAAAACATTGTTTAGGGCCCCAAAATGGTCCTGGAAGTACAACAAGATGTGTTGACATGAAAACATACAAAATAAGCCAGTTGGATTAGGTGGGAGGCCACCGATATCCACCTGGAATATGTGCAGGGCTTCAGACGGCCCAGAAGTGTAGAACCCACAATTACAAAGAAGTATAGAAGAACATGTTGAACTAAAAATTAACAAGAGAAGCTAGTTGGAGTAGGTGGGTGGGCACCAATATCCACCTGGATCACATACTAGCATGCCAATTCATTATGAGTGGATCACCCACCCAAGTGACCCTAAAAATACTCCCTTTAGGATCTTATGACCTGCTGATTGGCATGGACTAGTTGGTTGTCCATAAAACCAAGTTAGATCGTTACAATAAAACTTTGGAGTGTGACAATGAAGAAGAGAGAAAGGTAACCCTACAAGGGATTCAAAAATTTGTATCAGTGAGACAAATATCAACCCTTCAAGTAAAGAAGTATTGCAGAAAATGATGCCCTTTGTATGCAATAAAAGTGTTGGACTCTATTGAGGAAGACAAACCAAGCCTAGAGGACCACCCCATATTAAGAGAGTATAGAGATGTGTTTCAAGAAGAGGTATTAGGTCTACCTCCAAGAAAAGATATTGAATTTTCAATAGAACTTGCACCAAGAGCGGTGCTAGTTTCTAGAACACCCTATAGAATGAGTACACCAGAGCTGGTTAAGCTCAAGCTACAATGAAAGGAAATGATGGACAAAGGCTACATTCGGCCTAGTGTGTCTCCATGGGGAGCACCAACCTTGTTTGTGAAAAATAAGGATGGCACACTTAGGTTGTGCATAGATTATAGGCAACTCAATAAGATGACCATAAAGAATAAGTATCCCTTGCCAAGGATTGATGACTTATTTGACCAATTAAGGGGTGCTACAGTTTTCTCCATTATTGGCTTAAGGATGAAGACATCCACAAAACAACCTTTAGGACAAGATATGATCACTATGAATTTGTGGTGGTGCCATTTGGACTAACCAATGCACCGACCACTTTTATGTGCTTAATGAATAATGTACTCAGTAGATTCTTAGACAAATTTGTATTGGTTTTCATTGATGATATCTTAATCTATTGTAAGAATAGGGAAGAGCATGAAGAACATCTCAAACTAGTGCTTCAAGTATTGAGAAAACATCAGCTCTATGTTAAGTTTAGTAAGCATGACTTCTTCCAGAAAAAAAGTCCATTACCTAGGCCATGCTATTTTTGAAGAAGGGGTGCCAATTGATCCTAACAAGATCAAATCCATCATGGATTGGCCTACCCCGAGGGATGTAACTGATATCAGATCCTTTAGGGGCCTAGCAGGATACTAGAGGAGGTTCATAAAAGGATTTTCCAAGATTGGTTGCCCAATCACTTCCCTTAAAAAAAAGGAAGATAAATTCATTTGGACATCATAATGTGAAGAGAGATTCCAAGAGCTGAAATACCTTCTAACCAATGCACCTATGCTAAAGATTGCAGACCCAAACAAGGACTTCCTTGTGTGTACAAATGCTTGCAAGGAAGGACCTAGAGGAGTCCTTATGCAAGAAGAACATGTAATTTGGTATGAATCCAGAAAGTTGAATGAGCATGAAATCAATTATGTGACCCATGATCTATAATTGGCCGCCATAGTGCATGCTTTAAAAATGTGGAGGCATTACCTCCTGGGTAGAATATTTGTGCTTATGACAGACCATTGTGGGTTGAGGTATCTGTTTGATCAACCAAAACTTAGTGCTAGATGGATGGCTCTCCTTAGTGATTTTGATTTTGAAATCAAACATATCAAAGGAAAAGAAAATAGGGTGGTTGATGCCCTTAGCAGAAGTGTGAAAATGATTCACCTGGCAAAGGTAAGCACTTGTGAAACGAACATCAGGGAGAGAGTCAAGAGTGCAAAAGAAATCGATGCATTCTTCGAGACTGTAAAATCATACTTAGAACAAGAGCCCACATGGATGAAGTACAAAGGTTATCAAATGTTGAATGATGGCCTGCTAACTTACAAAGGTAGGTTGTATATCCTGAATTGTGGCGACTTGAAGAGGTTCATGATGGATGAACTACACAAAAGACCATATACTGGTCATCCTGGTTATCAGAAAATGATTACGACCACTAGGAAATTGTTTTATTGGCTAGGACTGAAGAAGGACATAGCAGATTACTTGGCTAAATGTCTACAATGTCAGCAGGTTAAGGAAGAACACCGACATCCAACATGGTTGTTGCAGCCCCTACCAATTCCAGAATGGAAATGGGAAACCAACTCCATGGATTTTATCATCGGATTACCAAAATCGGCCAAGCAGAATGATGCCATCATGGTAGTGGTGGACAAATTGAGCAAGGTTGCTCACTTAGTTCCCGTTAAGTCAACTTGCAAGGCAATAGATATTGCCAGTATCTCCATGAAAGAAATATTTCGGTTGCACGACATGCTTAAGGAGATCATATCTAACAGAGATACAAAATTTACTTCAAGCTTTTGGAAATATTTAATGGCTGGTTTTGAGACTAAATTGTTGTTTAGCACAACCTATCACCCTCAAACTGATGGACAGATAGAGAGGGTAAACCAAGTATTAGAGGATATGTTAAGGATGCATGTAATGCATCATCCTAAGAAGTGGGAAGACTACCTGCCACTGGTAGAGTCTTTCTACAACAATAGTTATCAAGAGTCATTGAAGATGAGCCCTTTTGAAGCCCTCTATGGTAGACAGTGCAAGGTTCCAATCAGTTGGGATAACCCAGTAGATAGAATTGTAATCGGGCTATACATGCTAAAAGAAATGGAACAACAAGTAATTCAGATAAAGCAAAATCTAAAAATAGCTCAGGATAGACATAAAAACTACGCAGATAAAAATAGGACTCATAGAGAGTTCAAAACAGGGGATAATGTGTATCTTCGAGTTAGACCCAGGAAAATCTCCTTGAGGATGGGAGCTTGTGCCAAGCTGGCACCTCAGTATTGTGGACCCTTTGAAATTTTGGATAGAGTGTGACTTGTAGCCTATAGGCTAGCACTCCCTCCCACAGTGAAGGCACATGATTTTTTCCATGTTTCATTATTAAAGAAATATGTACATGATTCTAATCATATTATTGACTGGTTTGTGATTCAGGTGGAACCAGAAGGAGAATTCCTGCCAGAACCTCAACGCATAATAGACAAAAAGGAAACCCCACTAAGGAACAAAACCATTGCACATGTCAAGGTGCAGTGGAAACACTTTGGCCCAAATGAGGCTACATGGGAAATGGAGGATGCCATGAAACAAGCATATCCATTTTTGTTTACTTCTGTACATAGAAAGCACATCAACAGATAGAACATCGAGGATGATGTTCCTTTAAGGGGGAGGGGATTGTAATACCCATGTTTCCCCCAGTTTGTAAATATAACTATAACTGGCCAAGAGACTATGGCAGATCAGATATGTGTGAATGTTTGATTTGATGAACCTTTTGTATAAAAGTACAATGTATGTATTTTCTGTTATTAATAGAAAATGGATAAGTGTTGCATAACTGTTGAAAGGGGGGTTTGCCAAGATAGACCATGGATTTTATGAGAGAGACGGTGAGGGGAACCAGAAACGGTTGAGATGACCCCCCCCCACCAAACCAATACCTTACTGGTATTAATGGCTTAGATCCAGAATAGTTCTCTAACCCAAAAATAAATTACCAATCAGAGTGGTAGCTGGAAGAGTCCTCCTCAAGAGTTAATGAGGAGATGGGGCAGAGTACCCATCTGCAATACTTACAAACCTGACCACGAGCTGGCCATTCATACCCACTCAACCTTGTTGAGGAAGGCAAGAAATATGTAATTCATGGGCAGAGAAAGGGAGTGAGCATGAGATATACGAGGATAGCAAAGTGGAAAGATCAATCTTAAGAAGAGAAAAAGAACGGTTACAACTCTTTGGTTCAAGGAAGAACTGGGAAATAAGCTTGTCGTGGGCGCATGAAGTTGTTGGCAGGGTTTTCATTACAAGCTGATAAATGAGGTTGGCGAGTGATTGTGGAAGTACTCGTGAAGAACTCCTTTCTTGGTATAGAGAAAACCAATTGCCAAGATCCTGTGGGAGGAGGAGGAGAGTAACTTCTTCCCTTGACTGTCATTGAGCAAGAAGAAATAGCCTCTCTTAGAGCATCATGGTCTAGCTCGGGGGTGGCCAACGGTAAATCCGTCAGGAGTGGTTGTGCCTATGATTAGGTGGAAACAAGCACCCCTTTCAACATTCGCTTCACGATTTCTGGTTTTTGATAAGTATCTTCACACTCTGTATATTGAAATGGAAATGATAGTTGAATATATATATTTATTTGTCTATGAATGAGTTATGTATTGAATGATTAAGGTAAAAATATGGATTATCTCTCTATGAACTCGTGCTTTTGAATGGTCGTCTGGTTGCCTCAATTTAGCAGTCAAAGAGTTGTGGGACGTAAGCCTACAAGAGGGTTGGGGTAGGATTTTGTTGGAATGTTTAAGTCCCGTCGATCTCTAAAATCTACCCTCGTGAGAATTCCAAGTTCAAACCATGTGGGAGGAGGGTGCCTCCTTCAGACTCTTCACCATATGATCGAGGGCTCATGCCCATATCCTTAACCATTACGGCTAAAGGAATTTGCGCGAAGCTGCAAGAGTTTTCAAAGGACCCATGTGACTAAGGTCTACGCTAGGCCCGAAAGGAGCTGAGCCTTTCTGACTTTGGAACTCCGAAGTGTTTCGTCCTGACCATTTATAAATCGACTGAAGACAACTGGTGGTCATGGTTAACCACAAGGTTCATTGGCGCCTGACGGTCTCCCTAACTGTGGCAGACAGACCTGCCTCACCGTTAAACCTTGACCCATTTACCCATCGTGAAGTAACACGAATCATCGATTCAAGGGTATTCAAGAGTCCCCTTGGACGTTGAATCTACACCAAGGTAACTTTGGCGAAGTCCCACTTCAGGAGAATAGAGATGTTATAGCATCAAACTCCCCGATGTCGAAGTTACAAAGTAACGAGAACCGTATATCTAAGGATGTTTCAGGATCTCCTGTAACCGTCAGATCTAGAAGGCCCGAAGGCCGGAGCCACATGGAGAGATTTCGGGACTTCGAGACTCTAGAGATTTGGAATACAGTTTTGAGGGTGAGTCGAAAGGCTCGAAGGCTGGAGCTACATGGCGATATTTCAAGATCCTTTAGGAGTTCGGGAATTCGGGACTCCGGAGAACATGTGTGTAGAAAAGAAAAGGGACGTTCAACGCCGAAGCCCCGAACACCAAATTCTCCTCTAGCTTGTTTGTTAGATGAGGATTAAGTCCCGTCGTTGGTTTGGACGGTGGATGGACCTCTCTTGCGGGAGGTAGGAACCTGGAAATGGTATGAACGAGATGGATCCACGTGGCCCTCAACCAATGAATGCCCGAAGGACTTCGCGAAGCCATAACTTGTAAGTCAGAGGTCGGATTATAGCCTGGTAATAATCGTTAGAAAGTTACGGGCGAGTAGAAGAGGATGAATCATCTCAGAGAGATGATTTGAGATGATTTGAGTAAGCAAAATTTTGATGCCCCATCCCTAAAAAGGGTAATTCAAGGGGTCGGGTGTGTTACACACCATCGTTCAAAGTAGACCCTTGCTATTATTTGCCCACTCCCACATGCTAATTTTAGCCACTTCGATGCCTATCATGTTAGAGGAAAACATGGTAAGAGGAAGTGGAGCTGACATTTCATAAGTTGAGCATACGGTAAATAACCTAATTATAAAAGTAAATATCATACAATAAATAAACACATAAAAGTAAATAACATATAAATGCATAAACACATAACCCAAGCACACAATAAATAACTTGGGCGACATACAATTAATAACCCTACGTGGCATATAGTAAATAATAGGAGCGATATACAATAAATGTTCGGAGCAACATACCATTAATAACCCTATGTGGCATACAGTTAATAATTCAAGCGACATTTAAAAAAACCACATAGTAATTTCATAACCCTATAAGGTAATGTGAAATAATAGACCAACTTAGTAATGATAAACACATGTATTCATAAATGCAAGGAAGTTAATGTTGAAAATCTCATTTATTGATATAGAGGAGACGATGATAATATGCCAACATTTATGATTCATGTCCACAAGATCAATATTTCTAATTAAAAGATAGATTATTCTAATACTTTTCAATAGAGTGGACACCTATTGATGTAATTTATTTTTTTGTTTGCTAGTTTGTCCGTGACCTGCTAGGATAGCCTGCGGCTTGAGAAACCGCGACTCAGGGGCATCTAAGCCGTCAAAATCACCCGGGAATCGCACCCGGCCTAAGCCACACCAACCCTTAACATGGCTGGATTTTTCGTCCCCACAAGTTTCAAACCGATGACTTTAACATCATAGAGTGCCTTAACAACACACTCTGTCACCGACTGTCCTACACCTCGAGGACTCCTATTGATGTAATTATTGATTAAAATAAAAATGCACTATTAAAATTAGCACAACCACAGTAGTCGTTACATTGAGATAAATTAATAATCGTTACATTGAGATAACTTTATATACATAATTTTTACTAATTTATAGAATGATAATTAATAAGAAATTGTAGAGTTTATCATTAACGCCATCAAAATTTAAGTAACAAACTAAACTCTAAATTTTCATTAATCAAATATGAAGGTACAACATGATATACTATGAATAACATAAAATCTTACCACAACAATTTCATTAGTAAAAAGTATCAACCCATTTATCATATGAAGATGGGGTTAAACTAGCACAGCCGCTAACTTGCGGTTGAGAACGCCGAAAGGTATCGGCTGAGAACCCGTGCCCCCAATATAATTTGTCTGTGGTAATATGAAACGTTTGGCTGCATTAAGTTGATAAATGGAATTCTCAGAAGCAGAACATGGGCATTTATTTAGATGCCACAGTTTAATCCCACTTAATCATTTAAACGTGGCAATTACATATCCTTACAGTAATTTTTTAATGTGATTAGGTAAATGTTAAAAAGTAAACATGTTAACGGATGCCTTGATAAATGCAAGAAAGTTATGAACAATAAATCTGACCCATTGATTTTGGAGGACTACTAAGAATATGCCAACATCTTCAATGCATAGCCATCAGATTAAGGTTTAAGGTTAAATAAGATTAAAAGATCATTAATTGTGCCCATTGTCAATAGGTGTACGCCTTTCGACGTAATAATTTACTAAAAAAATACAAATTAACTTATTTATCATTTTTTAAATATTTAATTTACATAATTATACAAAATCAGGGAAAAAAACAAAGAGAAGGAAAGATGATCCATCATAACTCTTGGACTTCCTTGCGTGACAATACACTAAACATTCATTTGCACCAACATTGTTTAGCACCATGTGTTTGTGACAAAGGTGTTCATGTCTATAATATGAAAATGGGGTTAAATAATTTACTAAAAAAATACAAATTGATTTATTTATCAAATTTTTAAATATTTAATTTACATAATTATACAAAATAGGGTGACAAGGATGTTCATGTCTATAATATGAAAATGGGGTTAAATAATTTACTAAAAGAATACAAATTGACTTATTTATCAAAATTTTAAATATTTAATTTACATAATTATACAAAATAGGGAAGAAAAAAAACGAGAGGGGAAGATGATCCATCATAACTGTTGGACTTCCTTGCGTGACAATACACTAAACATCCATTTGCACCAACATTGTTTAGCACCATGTGTTTGTGACAAGGGTGTTCATGTCAACGATGAATTGGTATGATTGAACATTGAAACTATGATTAAGCTACAACAATTAAGTATGCATGACTAAAATGTTAGTGTGCTCATAACATGAGCCATTTTACTATTCATCAATGTTCAAGTTGTACATTATACCATGTATTTCACGTTAATAATTCTACGCATATAATGACCAAATTTACATCTTCATCCTTATTTGCCATTTTTCTTAACACGATTCCTATAATCACAAACTTAATTAATCTTCTTCGATTTCATTTAGAAAAAAAAGAAAAAAAGGTGCATTAATAATATGTATATGAAACTAAGAAAATGAGATATTTAATGGAAAAAAAAGAGTGCATTAACAATATGTGTATGAGACTAAGAAAATGAGATAGTCAATGTTAAATAAATAAATAATAATAATAATCTAATTCTAAGTTCAAGGCAAAGCAAGATATCAAATTGATATATGAAACCCTTTTGTTTGTGGGATAAGGAACTCCTTCGACGCAATTTGATTGCTAAAGACTATGTAAATGGATATACCCTACCCCCTCTAGATTATGTTAAAGGGTTGAATAATGTTAGCGTTAGTGGATCTCTATTTATATTAGAGTTATTAAATTTATTAAAATTTTAATATTGATTAAAGTTGTATGTTTATTTCTCGGATGAGGTGTTAGTGCAGGACAGGTGCTGTGAGGATGGGGATGGCGTCTGCCAGTGCAGCACCAACCACGTGACGGGCGCATGCCCCTCCCCCCTTCACACACCATGGAATTAAAACCACTTCATGGCAACCAGAGCGCCATTAACGCTTCAAGTGCGCTTTGCTCTGGCCTCTCTTCTGATCGATGGATCCACCATTACTCTGGTCACCCCTGCACGTGTGCGTCCTCCCTCTCCAATGATATTCATACCATGGAGCTCACCAACGTTTTCTTCATCCTTATCCATTCTTACCAAAGCCATCCCGCGGTCTGCACCCTCCTCTGGTGCTCACCGACCACTTTCGCCATTTCCTTGTGTCTGCTTACCTTCGCCCTACTCCAGCCATGCCTAGATTGCGAGGAAAATTCAAGCGTGGCTCGGCTTGGTACCAAAACCGACCGCACATGGTAATTCGACGTCAACCTGCCCCTACACCCTCGAATAGCTTGTCGCCCTCCTCGCCCTCCTCTTCTGGCCAGTCCACTCAGAGCCACAATGGTCTCTCGCCTCTCTCCTCGCCATGGGCTTGTAGAGTTGAGTGGTTCGACCTTCTAGGGAATTCATTGGGCTTTGCCCCAGGGCCTTTACTAGATTTGGCCTCCTCCTCGCAACCCGACTTCGTCGTCCCTCCTAATTCACCCGAGAACTCAACTCTTGCGCCATCGCCAATGCACTCGCCACCAAACCAGCCTCCGCGCGAGGGTACCTCCGCCCGCCAGGAGAAGCGTCCAGAACAACCCCACTCCTACTCAGACTGTGCTACTTGTGAAAAATTCCAAGACGACCTTGCAATTCTGCAAGACCTGGTGTTCGAGGTTCATAAGGAAGTGGACAACTTGCGCTTTCGTCTGGAAGTCCTGGATAGGAAGGGGTCAAAAATCTTGCAGTTGCTCTCCTCTCTGCATGGTTCTCGCCACCCCACAGAACCGACACCAAATGCACCAGTGGACTCAGAGGCGATATTGGTTCCGGCTCTGCAACTGTCTCCAGTGGATGACGCGGTACTAGGCTCGACTTCAGCTTCCCAGACACCCGCCTTGGATACTGTGGCATGCAACACGTCCACAACAAGAGCTGCGACTGCTGCACAAGTGTCAGACTGCATGGCTTGCTGGTTGTTTTGTTTATATTTTCCTACCTGTCTTTTCGGTTAAAATTTGTTTTGATTGTCTTGTGTCGGTCCTAGAGGGTCTAGAAGCCTGGGCGAATCGGTTTCCCCATGGGGCGATTCCGCTCGAGTTGCTCAATTATGTTATCTGACTGGTTATCTGAAACACTGGTTTTTGACTTGGGAGGCTGGCTGAATTGGTTTCCCCCCGGGGCAATTCAATAACTATAGTCCTCAGATAGACATGGCGATGCTGTAATTTTTGGTGCTGAAAGGATTTTTATAAAAATACTTACTTACAAAAAAAAAAGAAAAAAATTGTATGTTTATTAAAGTTTAAAGTTGCTTAATTAAAAAAACATATTTGTGGGAAAATTTAAGAGATGCTTTTCCATATTTATAGTTGGCATTTCTTGTAAACTCATTGATCTAAACTAGTGCATCTTATCTAAGTATCTAGGGGAGATTTAAATCTAGTATTTGTTAGCATAGAACTAGCCATATACCCAACAACATTAATGATGACTTTGTGGTTTCATATAAATTAAGGGGTTATCCTTTAAATATACCTTGCATGGTTCTAAAATGAACTTAAATAAGGTAATTTCATCTTAATTCTCTATCAAGAACAGGGAGATCAAATCTCTTAAGGTGTAAATTTTTTAATCATTTAATTTTTTTTAAAAATGGTAATATCATTGAACCTTGAAACTCAAAACTTATAACTTAAACTAATATATATGTGTGTATTTTATTATAATTGTAAATATATTTATATTTACATTGTAACAATGTTTTTATGTAAATATTATATTTATATTTATGTGTAAATTGGTAGCTTTCTTTAATAGTTATATTTATGTATAAATTGGTATTATAATTTTTATAATTATATATATAAAGATTCTTCCCCTTTATTTTCATTTATATCTATATTTAAATTACTTTTTTAGAGAAGAAAAATTTCTCATTATATTAATAATATGGTATAAAAACTAAAACTACATTTTTTTTTTCTTCTCATAATATGTTATGTTTTTGCTCCAACCCCAACTATATAATAATTTAGCCACAATTATAATAAACAACTCATATATCTATCCTTGGATCTCCAATAAATTACTTATATTATCATTATTTTCTTTTATATGTATATTTTTACAACTTATAATATTATTATTTGTTATAAATATATTTTTTCCAATCCATACATAAACATTACCTATATGATAAAATATTATATTATATATACACCTAGATACTCTCCGTATAAAGACTCCTTACTTTCATAATAAAACAAATTTAAATAAACTTTAAATCTAAATAAGAAAAAGACAATTCTCTTATTTTTTCCTCATACTACATACTCATATACATTAAAATTGATTATTTATCACCACAACATTTAACATTAAATCACATTAACTCAATTCAATAACATTTTAAAATGATAATGATGATTAACGTCCACTAAGACCTAATTGGTTTAATTGGTTTATCAGACCAAATTGATTATTTATCACCACAACATTTAACATTAAATCACATTGACTCAATTCAATAACACTTTAAAATGATGATGATGATTAACGTCCACTAAGACCTAATTGGTTTATCCAAATTGATTATTTATCACCACAACATTTAACATTAAATCACATTAAAACCACAACATTTAACATTAAATCACATTAACTCAATTCAATAACACTTTAAAATGATGATGATGATTAATGTCATTGGTTTATCAGACCAAATTGATTATTTATCACCACAACATTTCACATTAAATCACATTAACTCAATTCAATAACACTTTAAAATGATGATGATGATGATGATGATTAACTTCCACTAAGACCTAACTGGTCTATCCGACCTTAAGAGGGTAAGTGATTACTTGTGATTCTTTAGAATTTTGTTTCTGTGCTCGAAAAACATTAAGATAAGCTTTCCAAGATCACCATACTTTTGTTGAGTTAAGAGGTTAGGAAAGTTGGTAGTGTGATCAATATTTTGAAAATGAGATCTAATATGGGTATGGGCTGGACAATCTAAGAGAAAGTGCTTTTCATTTTCAACCTTCTTAGTGTAACAAAAGCGACAGACTCTTTTATCCCATGACGTTTTAGGAATTGACCAACGCCCACTTTCACTATTTATTTATTTAATAAACTTATATTAATAAAATTAAAATATTTATTTTTTTATTATTCCTTCTTAATGAAATTAATAAGACTACTCAATTTTCCTAAGAAACCCACGATTATAGTAATTTTTTTATTACTTTCCTCGATTTATGATTGGTTAATAAACAATAATATAATTAAAACTAAGACTTACCAGCCCCGTCGGATCAATAGTTTATCAAAAATTTAGAATTTCACGGGAAAAGAATTAGTACCTTCAGCGCTCAATTTCCTCTGTTAGACCGGGGAAATTTGGGTAAATATAAAAGGCTTAATTTCCTTCATGAATTAAAAACAGAGACAATAAAAATAAATATAAAGGTTCTACGATTTAAATAAAAACCAACAATAAAACGTAAGAAGCAAGCATCATCCCAGATGCAGAGGCGGAATTGATGATCTCTTCAGCTGCATTGCAGTGTAATTTTCTTGATTTTCTTTCCATTTTTCATCACAGATCAATCGACTCGGTATGTGTATTCAATCTTAAACCCTTAAATAATGGATTTCTCCTTCAACCTTTTGCCTTTGTAAACATCCTACACACCTTTATTTTTATTCTGGGCATCTTATCAAAATCCGCTGTTGTAGGGCCACGGATCTGGCGTCCAATTGCCATTATTTCTGAAAATCCAGGATCTAGAATTTAGGGTTAATGAGGGAGCTGTTCTCAGTTGGAATTACAAACATATTTGCAGAATGTGCGGGTTTCGATTCTCAACAGAGATAAACAAAAGCTGAGCTATAAGGATGGATGCCATGGGATTCCAGGCGGACGCTCATAACAATGACAGTGATAAGCCTGTAAAGAAGGGTTTAGACGTCAGCCATACATTTCCCAGTCCTCCGACCTCGAGGTCACCGAGTGGCTCTTCGTTTTCTGGGACTCGATCTGGGTTCAATACGGAGCCTTCTTCTTATAATGGTGGCCACAGCTTGGCATCCATTCTCAACAATCCGCACGTCGGAAAATCCGGTGTTTACAGTTCAGATGCCTCTTGGGGCGCGTGGTGGCCATCGAGCTCGCTAAATTCAGCGGAGTCTGCCCCGATCACGGTCTCTAGAGTTTTTCCAGAAATTACTAGGGCTGATTTTCAACCCTACTTGGACTCCATAGCTGAATCTTACAGTCGGTTTAAAGATGTGAGGTCTCATTCAAGCCGTGAACAGAGCAATCAGGGGGAAGGTGAAGTTAGGGGACAGGGGGAAGCATTAGCTGCTTGCTTGCGGGAAGTTCCTTCACTGTACTTTCGAGAGGATTTTGCACTGGAGGATGGGGCCACATTTCAGGCAGCTTGCCCCTTTTCGTCGATTCCGCAAAATGTTATGCTGCAAGAGAAACTGTCTCACTACTTGGACATTGTAGAAGTGCATTTAGTGAAGGAGATCTCGGTGAGGTCGGATTCATTCTTCGAGGCACAAGGCCAGCTCCAGGATTTAAATGGACAGATAGTAGAGGCTTGCGCGCAGCTTCGTGA
>ML785720.1:152557-169083 GCA_009831015.1 Picea engelmannii
AAGAAAGTAAGGGACATGATCCTCTTGTGGTTGTCAAATCTTGTCACAACAATATAGATACCATGATATACCTGCAGTCATCTTGTAGCCCTCTTGAAAATGCATCCAAAGAAAGATAGTAATATCAATTGTATATCTAGTATTCAACAGCCATATGGCAGAAGAATTCAAGACCTAGCTCTTGTTCAATGTATCAATGTCACTGTTGCAAACATCACTGATTTATCCCAAATGTGGCAATTTTCCACGATGCTTGATCCCCCCTGATATATTGTTTAAAAAAAAATCACGACATTTCAAAAAATCAGCACAACACACTGTTTACCAAAAATCGTGATATTTTAGGAAAAATTGACCAATCAAATTGTCAGACATAAAGAAAAATGACCTATAAAAGGGTCAAATCTAATTTTGGGGGGTTATCTTTGTCTACAGTTGCTGGGGAATGAGATCAAAGGAGTTTCCCATCGACTTCCATCAAGAATTTTAATCGCCATCCAAGATTTTTTTGTGAGGTAGGGATTGATGGCTATCCACAGATTTCATTTTCCTTCATATTTCTTAAAATTCCACCGTGCAAATAGTTTTTTCTTCTACATTTATGCAAAGGTTGGCCACTTTTTATCAATTTCTTATGGTTCATAAAACAATTTACCAAAATTTGGTGTTCATTTATTTTGTTTTTTGTGCCCTAGGATTACTGTTTGATATCCAATCTGTAATGTCCCTTTCCGAGTAGGAGCTCCAAAGAGGAGGGCTTAATAGTCTAAACATCCCTGTTAGACTATAGCCGGGGAGAAACAGGGGAAACAGGGTCATTTAATGTCATTTCACTAGAGAACTTTATAATTTGAAAGTGACATCAAGTGAAAAGTGGGTAAAAGCACACCCCCTTTAAGTGATTTGAGCTAAAAATAGAGGGGCGCATAAGTGAGAAAGCTAAGAATAAAGCTCAACAACGAATTAGGGTTTTGGAGGAGTAAATGATTAGGAAAAGTGACCTAATTCCTCATTATGCACAGTTTATGATTTGAGAGTGAGCACTAAGGCAACATCATAGGTTCAGGAGAATCGGTGACTTTGTGGATTCCAAGAGGAATACACCCAGTGGTTGATTTCAATGTTGAGAGACACACCCTAGTCACCCAGAAACCCAAAGTGTATCAGTTCCGACATTAGATACTAGATAGTTGAGTCATCTATTCCAATCTGCGAAATTAGGGATATTACAGTGGTATCAGAGCTTCAGTCCTGCCAACCTGTGACTAAAGTCGATGGGTTCAATAGAGGAACTAGAGGGCCGTGAGCACGTAGGTGACGAATATGTCACTTACAACACACACAAGGAGAGGAGACCTAGGCCAGAATATCCCCCCTTTCCTCCCAATTCAGAGGAACAGGAAGAGGCGCATAGGGAAGCAGAGAGAAGGGCAGAGCGTGAGGTAGAGAGGATAATGGGAGACAGATATGAGAGACCAGAGGGCAATGGCAAGGCCCCAATGGAACCAGAGGCAGCCTTCATGCAGGTACTCAGCAACTTAGTTGTCAATCAGCAGGCTATGACTCAATCGTTGGCACAGATGGTCGACAGGTTGGCCACAGGGAGCACATTGAGCACACAGGCCCCACATGCAACGCAAGGGAACTCAAGGGCAAGCAGTAGACCCCATTCACCTACTCGCACATACACTTTTTCGAGTAGGATTCCCAAACCATTATTCCCCAGCTTCTAGAGGGCACCCCCAGCAGCAACACAACAGTCGATAGCATAGAGGCAACCCACACATGCAGAGGATATTGCCGAGTATAGGAGAGGATATGTAACATTGGGACCAGATTTCCATCAGGACATGACCCTAGTCGAGTATTGTGGACACAGGCTCGGGAACTGTCCTAGAGATACTCAGAGGGGAGGACAGCAGCAACGACAGCAGGGGCATAACATAGACTTCATCCGAAAAGTCGGTAAACTCACTATACCTTCTTTCGACGGATCATCCAAATGCACCGCCAGAGCTTGGGTACAAAAACTGAACACGTACTACAAGCTCAACCAGATGACAGAGATTGATGCCATCAGTTTCGCTACCCTGCATTTGGAGGGTGAGGTACATCAGTGGTGGCATCATGGACTGGTGACGTTGGGTCACAGTCACATCACTTCTTACAGGGAGTTCCCAGAGAGGATCATGGACAAGTTTGACAGGAGGGATCCAAAGATCCATTTCATGGACTTAGCTTAATTGAGGCAGACTGGCATGCCAGGGGCATTCATCAAAGAGTTCCAGACGGTAGTCGTGGCAGTAACAGATATTTCAAAGCCTAGGTTGATCATGCTTTTCACAAAGGAGCTCACAAAACCCTTGAGAGGATGGGTGAAGGCCTACAAGCCTCACGCATTGCAGGTTGCCATCCTATGCACTAGCAATCTAGCAGAGTCAGTGCCAAAAGACCAAAACTTTTTCCAAACCCGTTGTGCCATAGGAGGACCAAGATAGGAAACCAATCCAGAGAGAGTGGAAGGGTAAGGAGAAGTTGGATGATGCCACGAGGCATGATCGTATGAGGAGGAAGCTATGTTTCACCTGCAAAGATCCATGGGTCCCCGGCAATAGGTGCATGGGCAAGGGACAAATCCATTACATTGAGGTTGTCGCAGACAGTGATGACGAGGAACAGGATAGTGAGTCCACTAGCTCAGAGGAGGAGCCATTGTATGAGGAGGAAGAGCCTCCAAGGAGACCACCAACACCGGGAGGGGCACAGCCACTGGTAAAGCCACAACCTTGCAAAGAGGTTAATAGACGAGCACCAGAAAAGGGAGTCATAGAGACCCTTTCTGGAGTCCTAGATATGACACCCTCAGGATCAGAGGGATAATTCAAGGACAACGGGCCATTGCCTTGGTAGATGGTGGGACAACCCACAACTTCATTGACGTTGCGTGGGTAGCTAGGCGAGCACTACAGACAAAGGAGTTTGAGCGGTTTGAGGTTGCAGTAGCAGATGGCCACACGGTGGGGTGTTTGGACAAAGTTCCAGACTTGGAGGTGAAGTTAGGTAACTACACCATGAGAGATACATTCTATGTAGTTGACCTAGCTGACACAGATGTGGTGTTGGGAGTCCAATGGTTGATCACCTTGGGCAAGATTTCTACCAACTACCAAACCCTTGAGATGGGATTCAGAGATAGTGAAGGGAAGAAGATTGTACTGAGGGGTATGTCGACAGGGGCACCTAGAACAATGTCGACGAAGACGATGGAGAGGATCTTCCGGCATGGGGAAGCAGCAGATGCATTATCTAGGAGACCAGCAGCTTGTTCCTTGATGGAGATTTCAGCAGATTGGAATTCCCACTTGTTAGTGGAATATTCCAAGAACAAGTTCGCTTGTGAGAGATTGGATGGGCAAGTAGAGGACGACAGGTACAAAATCATTGACGATGTCATCTTCTACAAAGACCGAGTCTACTTAGTGTCGAGATCGGGTCTCAGGAAGGAGATTTTGGTTGCAGTACATGACTCCCCACTAGCAGGCCATCAGGGGTTTTTCAAAACCTACAAGCAGGTCAAAGAGAGATTCTCTTGGAAGGGTCTCAAACAGAATGTGATGAGACATATCAGTGAGTGTGTGACTTGTCAGCAAAACAAGTCAGAGCAGACTCTTCCAGTAGGGTAGTTAGATATAATAAATGTAAGAGGACTTCTTAGAAGGTTCTACTTCTAGAAGATTTCTCCTCTATAATGTTCTTAGGTGATGGTAGCACTATATAAAGGGGTTCAAACAATGTAATGGGACATGAAGAGAAGTATTGTATTGTGAGTGGTAGTTCAATAAGAGGATGCCCCCTCGAAGAGGCAAGTGAACGGGAGAGGATCCCTTCCATAATAGGATCCATTGTATGGTGTTGCCCTACCCCAAAGGTTTTGATATAATAAAGTGGTGGTTTTCTAAATTGTTCCATATATCTTGTGGGGTGATTGTATTTAGATATCTTTGGTACTATTGTGGTATTTTGTATTCAGGTATTTGGTTCATAACAGGTGGTATCAAAGCACTTTCCTTGGCAGAAAGTGTGGTCAATATTTTTTTTGCGGATTTATTTTTTCAAAGAAAAAAAAAGGGTCACGACATTCTGGATGATTTCTGTAGGTTTTGGTGCAAAATTTGCAAAAATTGGTTGTAGATCTGAGTTCCTCTCAGAAAAACACCCAAGTTGAAAAAACAAATCGTCTGAAACAGAGTCTAGGAAGTCAAGTTATTTGCATTTTAAAATATGCAATTTTCAGGGTTTTTTTTCCGTGGACGACCACGTGATTTTTCTGATTTCTGTAGCATCTAGGGCTGAATTTTTCAAAACAAATTGCATATCTGAGTTCCTCTCACAATTTCACCCAATTTCAAAAAAAAATCGTCCAAATCAGAGCTCTGGAAGTGAAGATGTCGTCAATTTAAAATCAACTATTTTGGGGGTTTTTTGTGACAGCAACGGGACTGCAGAGTTTATAAATTTTCATAGGGTGCTCAGATTGCTACCAGATCAATACCATTGGATAAATTATTTTAAGAGATTTATTTTGGTATATTTTATGTGGTGTTTCCAATGGTTATTTCCCCTCAAACCCTCAAAGAAATTCTACAAATGACTGAAGCATTCAAAGCCTAATTGAATGACACATTGCATGACTTTGTAGACGGCCTCACAGACGCCCTCAATGATAGTTTTCATAGTATTCAAGATTCATTGGATAGAATGCAGAACAGATTTCTTATGGCGGACATCGGGGATGAATATAATCAAGAAATATATACTTGACATGATTTTGAGGCTGATTGTGATGATTGGTATATGGATAGTTGTCATTTATGGGATGACAGCCACTCTCATATTTTATTTGATGACTCTAATCCACCTTTCGTAGAGAACATCAATGTGACAAATTGAGAGAATGATTATTACCAGTGTCCATCCTGCATATTCTACGGTGGTATTATTCCTTCCAGATTCTGCTACAACCCTTTTCCACTATGTGGATGGATCTTCTTATTTGGATCTACATGACAAGTGTCAGTCTTTGAAGCATCATTTTGAGTTGGTTATTGGGTTCCAAAATCTTCCACGGGGAGTTCACATGAGCACTTGGACATGGGACCTGGGTTTACAATGGCGGTTGGACTACTTCAGCATAGTGGCTTTCCTTTCTACATGGGACCTTGGTTCTCCAGTCTTCTTCAGCATTATGGTCCACAATTATCCATGGGACCCTGATATACGGTTGTACATCAAGCGTTGAGGACAACGCTTTCATAAGGGGGATGGAATGTTAGGTAGCTAGATAGGTAGTAGGGGGGGCTAGATGCCCCATAGTGATAATAATGGAGGCCATTCAATGTAAGGTGGACTAGGTCCACTATAGTATTAAATAAGGCCCACTATGGTAGTTAGATATAATAAATGTAAGAGGACTTACTAGAAGGTTATAGTTCTAGAAGGTTCCTCCTCTAGAATGTTCTTAGGTGGTTAGTAGCACTATATAAAGAGGTTCAAGCAATGTAGTGGGACATGAAGAGAATTATTGTATTGTGAGTTGTAGCTCAATAGGAGGATGCCCCCTCGAAGAGGCAAGTGAACAGGAGAGGATCCCTTCCATAATAGGATCCATTGTATAGTGTTGCCCTACCTCAAGGGTTTGGTAATAATAAAGTGTGCTTTCTTCTTACTCTGTGGATCTATTGTGTATTTAGTATTTGTGGTGATTATATTTGTAGATCTATTCAGGTTCTTAACAACTCATGATGTCATCTTCTACAAAGACCGAGTCTACCTAGTGCCGGGATCGGGTCTCAGGAAGGAGATTTTGGTTGCAATACATGACTCCCCACTAGCAGGCCATCAGGGGTTTTTCAAAACCTATAGACAGGTCAAAGAGAGATTCTCTTGGAAGGGTCTCAAACAGAATGTGATGAGACATATCAGTGAGTGTGTGACTTGTCAGCAGAACAAGTCAGAGCAGACTCTTCCAGCAGGGTTACTTCAGCCACTTCCCATTCCAGAGCAAACATGGGGAACCTCATCCATGGACTTCATTACAAGCCTTCCGAAGGCTCAGGGTAAGGATAGCATATTTGTAGGGGTCGACAGGTTGACCAAATTTGCGTGTTTTCTCGCGATTCCTACAGACTACAGCGCATTGCAAAGGGCAGAGTTGTTTTTCAAAGAGACCTTCAGACTTCACGGGTGGCCATAGAGTAGAGTTAGCGACAAGGGCAATCGATTCATCAGCACTTCGAAGGAGCTTCCACCCTTGGATGAGGAGGGTCAGTTGGAGTTGGTTCCTGAGGAGGTACTAGATTTCCGAGATGACGTTGAGGAGCAAGGACATCAGGGAGTGTTTGGATGGAGGGAGAGGTCTTCTAGTAGAGGATGTTACTTGGGAGAGCGAGCAGATTTTGCAGCACCCTAGATTGGTATTGCTTCAAGGCAAGCAATCTCGGGAAGGGAGGACTGTAATGTCCCTTTCCGAGTAGGAGCTCCAAAGAGGAGGGCTTAGTAGTGTAAACATTCTCGTTAGACTATAGCCAAGGAGAAACAGGGGAAACACATTTAATGTCATTTCACTAGAGAACTTTATAATTTGAAAGTGACATTAAGTGAAAAGTGGGTAAAAGTGCCTTTTAAGTGATTTGAGCAAAAAATAGAGGGGCACATAAGTGAGAAAGCTAAGAATAAAAGTCAACGGCGAATTAGGGTTTTGGAGAAGTATATGAGGAGAAAAAGCAACCCAATTCCTCATTATGCACAGTTTATGATTTGAGAGTGAGCTCTAAGGCGACTTCACAGGTTCAAGAGAATCAGTGACTTTGTGGATTCCAGGAGGAATACACCCAGTGGTTGATTTCGGTGTTGAGAGACACACCCTAGTCACCAGGGAGAGCCCACAGATCTTTCATTGATCTTTAGCAGCAGTTACATGGGTTGCAGCAGCAAGGGCACACTTATTCAAGGTGAGGGCGCAGCTTTTGAGGAGACTTAGTGATTCGACTTGTCCTAGCCAAGGAGAATCCAATGATTCCCTTCCGACTCAGTTGAGAGGAGGGCAGGGCACATCTATTGCTTGGTTTCTCATCAGATTCCGACGGAGAAATCATCTTGGGCGCATCGTTCAGCCAGTGAAGGTGCAGCAGTTGGGGAGGATACATTTGCGATTCCCGAGAGATCATCAAATCAGATCCAGGGAAATCCTTCCGACCCATTTCAGAGGAGCCTAGGGCACTCAGTTTGAGACCCTTACAGCGAGATTTTGTCGATGGAATCTCTAGGGCACAGTTGTCATCAACAGTTGGGGCGCATTCCCCTAGGGGGATCCATCCGGGGTCCGTACAAATCGTCAGAGGGTCGATCTTCAGTTAGTCAACCACTGAGAGTGTGCATGAGGTCAGGGCACACTATTTGAGACAGTTTCTAGGCAGATCCGAGGAGTTTAGCCACCAAGGTGAACTTTCCAGTCTTCCAGCAGTTGTCGTATGAGTTGCCATAGCATGCAGCAGATCCTACAGCTCATCCATTGATCGAGCAGCATTCTTCTATTACCGGATATCATTGTTTTAGTTTGCTTATTGTATTCAAGCTAAGATCCTTTTGTCTCTGATCTAGCCGAGAGATTTATTTTACTTAGCCGCATGCGGCATTGTACCCAGTCATTTTCATAATACATTGTTGCAGTTGTTATGTGTCTTTATCTTTTGCCTACTTGCTTATATACTGTTAAACAACTATAATCACATGCAAAACCACCACGCATGTTAAACCCAAGTTACTAAACGCATCCAGAAACCCAAAGTGTATCAGTTCCAGCAGCAGATACTAGATAATTGAGTCATCTATTCCGATCTGCGGAATTAGGGATAATACACAATCTAAGGAATGTGAGTTTTATTTCTCTAAAATGCAGTTGAAATTCAGGCCATCCTCAATTTTCAATTATCTTTGGGAAGATACAAAGAAGATATTCACAGACCTCAACTTTCATTCTCCTATTGAAAATCTAGCCAAAATAGGAAATAAGGGTTTATATTCAATTGCTCTACTTAAAGAGAGATGTTGAAACCTTTCTTTGATGTTATTCTCCACTAATTCGTTCTTAAATTTTTTAGTTGTTAATAGCTAAAGTGTTGTCCACAAAGAATGAATTAGTGCGGAATAACATCATAGAAAGGTTTCAACATCTCAGTGCAAGGAGAGCGATTGAAATTGATAAACCCTCAGTTCCTATCCTCGCTAGATGTTCAAGGGAAGAGAAGAAAGTTGAGGTCCATAGAGATCTTCATCTCATATCCGATCTAAGGATCAATGATGTTGGCTAGAATTTCATGGCATTTAGATGAAGAAATCAAAGATCTCAAGAATCTTTGGAAAGAATGGAGAAAACTTCAAATGGGATCTACTTATATTAGCAAACATGATATGTGAGAAAAGTTTAAAACTACCATAATAATTTACTTGGAAAGATCTTGCCTTTTTTTATTATCAATTTAAAGACATGTTATATGTTTTCAGCAAAGACAACTCTAGAATGTTTCCCTCCCCTCCTTTCCTGCCCATACACCCACACAACATCATTTAGCATCTTAGACTTTACATCTTATATATTAATCTTTTTTTCATATTTGTGTGGCAATGTGATTATTTTATGTTGTTAGATTCTATTTTTTTTTAAATGATAAAAAAATTAATGCTTTTCATGGTTTGTCAATTTTTCCCCAATGTTTCCCAATGTCCCAAGGTGAAGTCCCGTGGCGATTTTTTGTCGATGTCAACATTTGCAACATCGATCATTGTAGTAGCTTTTAGGCTATTTAATATGAAGAATGAGCATGTACTTTTGGCAGTTTGCATTTTGGACTATATAATTCCTAATTTTTATTTATTTTCCATGTAACATATCCTAGGAGAAAACTCTTAGGCACTTTCCCTCATTCCAAGGATGGTACCCAAGGTAAACCCTAGATTCTTTATTGGCACACGGCCAAGTCAACAACTCATGAATAGAACATATATAGCTCATCAACAGTCAACTCCAGTGTTACCGAAACCGGCCGGTCCAACCGGTTTCAGCGTCGTACCGATCAGGTCATCTGTTTTATAGATCGGTTAAGGTTGATTGTGTACCAAAACCAGCCTTAAAGCACCAAACTGGAAGTTACGTAAAGCGCAGCTAGGGACCATCAAAAATCAATTTTTATTTTTTTTAAACAATGAATTAAGTAAAGGGCAAGCAAAATACATTTGATCCTAATCCCTCAACAAAATGGGTTGTGGAGACTCGAGCACCAACATTTGACAATGAAGACCTTTATTGGATGGATTTGGACCCACTTCCATAGCCAAAGAATCTTAACGTTGGAAGGGTACCACCACCTTCAGGGCCAAGAGAATCAAGCCAAAATCCATTGTAGAGTCTAGTCATTATGAGGATGAGAACGAGGATTCTGATGATTCTACCAAATACCATATGATCAAAATGTAGAGTCTAGAGTCTAGACTATAGTTACTCATTAGTATTATGCTTATTTTTGGACTCTAGAGGCCATTTAGAGCCTCAATGTTGATGTATTTTGGTTCAAAGATGTATTGCACTCGGTGCAATTTTGGTTATATGCACTCTTACTTGCTATATAAATGAGAAACTTTGCATATGTGTATAGTGGTTTAGATTCATATGGATGCACATGAATATATATGGTTTTTTTCAAAATTTGAATATTTTATGTATTTTTTGCTCAACGGGTTTTTTGGTCCGGTTTTTTTCCAGTTCCAGTCTGGTTCACATTTTTGGGATCGACTGGTTCGATGATCAATCCAGTTCTAATAACATTGATCAACTCACTAAGAGCAGCATGTCACAAAGTGGGATATAAACCCCGGTGGCAAGGGTAACAATTTTCCTCATAACCACTCAAGCTACACCCAATTGACTAATTACTAATTTTTATTATCAATCAATAGTTAAAAATATGTTTTATCATTTTATGTAATCATGAATGACATTAGTATGTGTCTCATGCAGAATTGTTCAATTTGATGATGATTGTTGATTACGCTGATATTATATATGTTATTTGAAATTGAATTTTCTTCATTTACTTCGTAAATTTACTATTTGATAATTTAAATCTCATCTATTACATATTTAATTCCTAACAATTTTTAGGATATATACTTTTGACATACATGTGCTCATCCCGTAAAAATTAGGGGGTGCCTTCTAATCATTGATGAAACTTGTCCCCCTACCCCCAATGCCCAACACTCTATGCAACATAGGTCAAAACTCAACCACAACCCCCAAGTTGACTCAACAAACAAGAATCCATTCTAAAAGTTGGTTATCATGTCATTCAAGGGCACTAGAAGTTGCAACCCCGAGTCCAAAACCCAAAGCTAACTCAACAAATCAAGGATTAGGACCATTCAAGAATTTGGACTTCCATGTCATTTCACTAGATGTTGAAACCATGAGTACAAGACACAAATGACTTAGCAAAATCAATATCCTATTTGGAATGCTCACTACCATGTGATTCTAAAACCTAATCAAAAAAATTGAGTGCACATGCCAAAAACAATGAATACAAGAAGTTGTAGAAGAAGATGGAGATTTATCATTTGAAAAGGAGATTCAATATCCATATCCATAGCTCTACTATTGAATTTATGACCTACTACATGTCCATTAATTTTCTCACTATATAAAAATATTTACGATGTGACCATTAGACCACTAGCTATTACATAAAATTATAAGACCCACCCTTAATTATCAAAGACATTGATCAAACATCCCCACCCAAAAAAAGTCGATAAATAAGTCATGTTGTGGAGTTGAATGAAACTTCCTTGGTCTTGAGTTTGTACTTTGCATCAATACCTTGCATACATGCCATGTACTTGTCCTCGATACATGCACCAATACTATCCATTGTACCACCATGCCCTATAACCGAATATGTACATCATCACCAACTAGCCTCCTACTCCACCTTGGTTGTGCTCAACAACTTTCAAGTGTCAACGAAACAATGTATCTCCTTGACCTATCTTAGTGTGGATTTCTCTTATTCCTCTTCATCATCATCCACCATCATTTGCTTTGGCCTTAAGGGACACTGGTTATACGCCTATTCATCTAGACTCTAGTATTGTTCTTACTTTAAATTTCCGAATATTGTATTCATTTCAATTTGACTTAGGAATTTAGAGACTAGTGTTGTTACTGTGATAGACACCCTTTCAAGCCAATAAACCCCTTTCATTAATAGATTTATGCCCCCTTGAAAAGAAATTAATGCCCCCAAACACATCTATTCACATTAACCAACACAACAAAATGCCACTACTCCCAAAGCCCCTTGAATATGTTGATCCAAGTTTGTTTTTACAAAGACCAATCACCTTCCAAGCAAGAGAAAACCCCATTCAACCCTCTATGCTTGTATCAAAACATGCATTTCTACAACATATAAAAATAGTTATAATGATTATTTTCTAGGGCCCCCAGAATTCCATGCATGCAAAAATGTCCAAGAATAGAAAAGTGTAACCCCCGAAGCAATATGCCCCGCATGCGCCAAGAATAGGTAGAGACATGCCAAGCACACTCCTCCATGTGGTGGCCACACACCAACATACTCCTCTATGTGATGAACACACACCAACACATGCCAAGCGCACAACTCATTATTTAAATGTAAACTAATGACAAATCACTACTCAACCAGTCAACTCTAGTCTATAAATAGCACTGCTAAAAATAGGAAATGATAGAAACTGATGGTTGATAGAGAACAAACATAGAACAATAGAAAAATTATATAGATTTCAGCCATATAATGGGCAAAGAAACAATTTCATTGCAAAGATGAATGATTCTCAAGGTACACATATCAATATTATGTTTATGATCTATAATCTCTTTTGTGTTAGTTACAAGGAAATGGTTCCATTGCATGTTAAACAATTATGAGAGGAGAAAAATATGAAGGAGATGAAAAACTCAATATTCATAAAATATTATTATTAGTCATGAATTCCTTAAATAGCAAAGTCAATGTCACATACAATTGCATATTACGGCAGTTGTGCTAACTACGCACCCAACTAACATAGCTTTACTATGTTTACTTAATGCATACTCATGTAGTGTTAGGCATGACACTTAAACTCAGGTACACACCATTAAAAAGTGTTGGCAACTTGATCTTCAATTGGACAATAGACAAGCTCTATTTGTCCACCCTATACCAGCTCTGTAAGACAATGATGGTCAACCTTAATATGTTTAGTACAAGCACAGAAGAAAAACTCGGCATCGGCAAAAAATCGGCAAGGGTCCTGAAAACATCTCCTTGGAAAAAATTGGCAAAAAAATCGGAAAACCTCGGCAAACATTAAAAAATACATAATTTATTCATTATTTTTCAAAATTTTAAACATTTTTCAATATATAAAGCAACAACAACATCATATAAACGCATAGGCACATAAATATGGAGAAAGAACTAATGTATATGATATAGTGGATGGCAAATAAAAACAGATACATCAAAGTCATTACTAAAAGTCTGAAACCAATACAAAATGACATCAATGATCACATATATAAATGTATATGTCCCAAAACTAGCAACTAGTTATATGATATCAAATTATCAATGCCCTCTCCCCCTTTCACGGGAAACAATCAAGGGTTGTTTGCCAGGCCTTGAACTAGAGGCAGAAGGTCCTGGTCGTGCATCAATGTTGGATGGAGGACTACTACTCCAATATGTGTAGAAAGTGGTGTTCCACTTTCAACTAGCTCATCATCCTCCATGTTGGGAAGGGCATACATACATGTGCTTGGAGGTTGTGAATGAAAATTTCAAAGATCCAACCGGTTGAAGTTTGAACCTTGCTCCACCACAAAAATCTTAAAAATTTGTGGATGAATTTACTACCCTACCTTTGCACACCTCAATTATGCTTGATGGCCTCCACAAACCTCTTCCCTTGCTGCTCCACACAAAATGCAAAACACAGTGAGCCAAAAAAAAAAACGAATCGGGTTTTTTATCTTGCGCCCTTGGCGTAACTGGCGATTTTTTCCAATTTTTTCCCAATTTTTCCATGTTTTTCCCTATTTTTTATAAAAAATGAGATTTTTTCAAACCTCAAAAAATCGACGCAGCGAAAAATCGTGATTTTTGTCGATTAATCGGTGATTTTTTCTACTATGAGTACAAGCATCTAAAACTAGATAATTTGCCAATTTCATCAAACTCTAGTTGTCACAAAACAATTGAGTTGCCCTTGTATGTTGAACCCACAAATCATCAAGCAACTTCTTTAACCACACAATCTCGCAAGCTACCCTGACTATAACTTTCTACTCTACCTTTGTGGAAAAAAGCGCAACTTAATGGGTTGCTTCTTGTTGACCCACAAAACAACTATGGAATCAACTCTGAACACATAACCTTTCATGGACTTTCTGTCGTCCAAGTTTTCTACCCAATCTAAATTTGTGAAACCAATCCATTGGAAACAATCTACCTTGGCAAATTAAGCCCATACCCAAGCATGTTTTTACATACCTCATAATTCATTTAGTTGCATTCCAATGTATTCTTCTAGATGCATTCATAAATTGGGCAATCTATCCAACTGCAAAACAAAGATCAACTCTAATGTTGGTAAAAGAAATCAAAATACCTAGCAACTTCTTGTATGATATGACATCAACAAATAGTGAACCGTTGTTGACAGATAACTTCAAATGGGCTTCCAAGGGGTAGTTGAAGCCTTACACTTATTCACCTTAAACTTTTTAACAGGTTCAATTGCATATTTTATCTAAGAAAGTAAAGTTCCTTTATCTATCCTCCAAACCAAGAAAACAATGGAGCGGCCCAAGATTTGTCATCTCAAAAGTCTTATTCTACTAGTTATGAACTTCTTCTATTAGATAAATAAAACCACTTGTAGTAATCAAATCATCAACATATACAACCATGCCTACAATGGCACCATATTTTACCTTTGTGTACAGGTTTGAACTTAACAGATTTCTTTGAAAATCATTGTTTTGAAGATGCGGATTAGTTTTTTGTACCTAGGTATTGGAGCTTGTTTCAAGCCATGTAAGGTTCCAATAAACCCACAGACCTATCTTTCTTTATCCCCGATGATGAAGCCTCATGGGTATTGCATAAAAAATCTTCAACTAGATCACCATTTAGGAAATAACTCTTAACATCCACGTGATGTACTTTCCAACCAAACTAAGTAGCAAGATAAAGAATTAACATGATTGTAATCAACTTGGTTGTTAGAGTAAATGTCTCCTCATAGTCCATGCCTTCTTGTCATACGTAGTCTTTGGAAAAAAGTCACACCTTGTGCTTATCAATGCTTCCATCAACATTGTATTTGACCCTATAGTTGTAATTAATTATTTAGTTGCCTACATGCACAGGCACATCCACTAACTCCCAAGGGTTATTACGCATCAAAGCATTGTATTATACCTGCATTGCATCGCCCAAACCCTACTATTCTTTTTCCTCAATGTAAGAAGTGTGTTTCTTCAAACTCATACCTGACTTATTATGCAAGGTCCATCTATAAGAAGGCTCTAGGATTAGGAGATTATTTTTGCCTTCCGACATCAGACTATATCACAACATCTTTCTTAGCCTCTTGAATGAGGCATGCAACCATTTTGGCTTTTCTCTGCTAATGGTAACTTCAACATCACACTGTGAAGTGCTAGGCCATTTAGTTGTTCTTTCTACCATCTAATTCTTTCAACGTCATCACAAGAAAGCCTTCAAACCTTACTTTTCTTTTGCCTCGATGTAAGAAGTGTCTTCCTTCAAACTCATACCTGACTTATTATGCAAGGTCTATCTATGAGAAGGCTCTAGGATTAGGAGATTCTTTTTGCCTTCCGACATCAGACTATATCACAACATCTTTCTTAGCCTCCTGAATGAGGCATGCAACCATTTTCGTTTCTCTTTGTAGATTTTTGAGGAACTATGAGGGTTGCCCAACAAGCTTGTCTTATGACCTCTTGTTGGGCTCTAAGTTATGTCAACAAGATTGTCCTTTGTTGTTGTTTTAGGACAGCAAACAGTCAAGTACTTTTCTGCCTTTAAACTGATGGTTAAGTGTTCTTTGAGGTGCCCTTGCAAGTGTTTTCGTAACCAGTGGTTAGCACATGCAATATAACTCAAAACAAATAACACTCCTCTAGGATCTTAACAAGCTCCTAATGCTGATCTAAACAACTAAGCATACATGAAAAATGGACACAAGTATTTTTGGTCAACACGACCCTTGATAAACCCCCCCCCCCCGGGGAAAACCAGTTTAGAATGAAAGTATATATATGTGTGATCTCGAGCGTGGAATACAACAAGGAATACAATACAATAGAACCTTTACAAGTAGCAAGCTCCTCTCAAGCTTTGCTAGAAGGTTCCAAGAAGAATGTGCCCAAGCTAGTGCGCCCTTCCTTCCTTGATGCTCAATCCACTGAAACAATGCGCCCTTCCTTCCTTGATGCTCAATCCACTGAAACAATGCGCCCTTGATCCTCCTTTGCCCTACTGAGAATCCCTTGCACACAAACAAGTTGTTGTGTGCCTCCTCCAAGATGAACCTGTCATATCTGGAGTAGCACAAGAACTGTTAGTGCCTGCTAAGCATTCGCCCTCCTCAAGTGCGCCCTCCTCAAAGCAAATACACTCACACACAAATGATGATGCTCCAAACCTCCTAGCACTCTTCATGAATGGAGTTGCCCAAGCTCTCCTCACCAAATGCTTCCATCCTCATCCCTCTGCTCCTCTCCCAACTCTCTTGGTGAACAAATGAAGGAATTGGCCTCACTTGGCCCTATGTGCCCCTCTTGAACCATCCATAAGGAAACCTAAATATGGATGGCTAGGATCACCCCAAGCTATCTCTAATCCATGGGTGAGATCTCTCCAAAAGAGTCTCACCTCAAAACCCACTTTGGGTTAAGTTCCCTAAGTTCACTTTATGTCCCTTCATTCACCCACTTAGTGAATAAAATGTCACTTTTGCCTTAAGTGACAAAATTTCACTTTTGACTTAAATCTCCCAAGTCAAAGTGAAATTAGAACATAAAGGTAAAGTACAAGGTACATAGTCTCCCCCTTTGTGTTTAGAGACTCACAAACACAAGGGGACCACTTTCCAAGGTACCCAAATCTCAACACTCTTTGCTAGTAGTAACTTCAACATCACACTGTAAAGTGTCAGGCCATTTAGTTGTTCTTTCTACCATCTAATTCCTTCGCGATCATCACAAAAATGCCTTCACACTTAGAGAACTCTAAACAAGTAGATTGATCCATTGAAGACTCAATGAAAACAACATCTCTACCATTGTTGCATGGGAGCACTCCAAGGCCTCCCCTCCCAGTGATGGGCACTCCCAGGACTACTACTAG
>ML785720.1:191199-214360 GCA_009831015.1 Picea engelmannii
AGCATAATAAACTGGATCTACACCTACTGTGGTTACTGTGCTATCTTCGAGGTAAGTTGGTTGTATCAGGTATGTATCTTACTTATCTCTTTTAGATCTGATCTGATTGTTATTACAGAACTGTCTAGCTTTGAATAGATCTGGGGAAATGCTCTGAATACATAAGTTTTCTATGGTGAAATGATTGGTCTAATTAATTAGATCTGATATCTATGTTTTTAGTATTGTAGATCTATTGATATGATCAGATCTGTTCATTGCTGCATTGAATCAGAGTACCATCTTTAGATCTGAATTTCCATTCATATGTGATCAGAGTTTTCTCTTAAGTTGCTGCTGTCCTTCATAAGATCTACATACTATGTGTTCCCTCTCTGATTAAGTTACAGATCTAGTTGTTTTGATCATTGAAAAGTAAAAGAGATCACTGTTTTGCAAATTTACTCTAAATCTAACAGATTCAAAATGTTTGGGCCCAAAAGGCTGGTCTGCCTCCTCACAATCAACGTACTTCCCCATTATACTATATAACTAAAAGGAAAAAGGAAAATACACAAAGTGTGGACTTCGCCAAGCTTTTCGAGTATGCCATGGCTGTTCATTAATTAATTAACTTAGTTTATAAATAAGAAGAGAAAAACAAAGCCACCATCATAAACCCTTCAAATCCTTTGAAGCCAAACAATGCTTCATAAAAAATGTTTAATGCAAACTAAAAGGGTGGAATATATTTGGCCGCTATGCAACCAGATTCCAAAATTGTTAAATGCGAGTACAATTTAATAAACGCTTGCAAAGGACATCCAAATGTACACGATTTTCTAAAACGTATGCCAAATGGCAACCAGTCTTTAGATAAAAAAAACAGAGTTTGCCTTACAATATATAGTGATTTTTCGGATCCTCCAATAGCAACATGTATTCTGAATAACATATGCATTCTGTGGCACCCACCCACATCAGGTTTGGAATTTTACAGTAAAATTCATATCCATGTGTAAGAGGTTTCGAAATCCACCCTGACCTAGGCATCCCTATGCCATCATAGCAAGTCTATTAACAAGGCTATTGGAAAGAAAAACTAATGATAGTGGGTACCTTGCCGAATACCTCAGTTTGGTCTTTTGGTTAAGGATCCATATCCATGTGATGGAGGTTTTGTGGAAAAATATGTCATCAAGGGCTGGCTTTTACGTCAACAACAGGCAAAAAATTCATTTGTGTACAAATGAGAAAGAAGAAAATTTTCAGATCTCGTGTTCTTTTCCAAATATGACAGAAGTAAGTATTCGTTCTATGGAGAAAGAATTGAAGGTTTAAAGCATAAAAACAAATCAAAATGGTTTTTACCTTCCAGCGATGTTAAGTGACAACTTTTAAACAAATATTGCAGGTGGGGTGGAGCATCAAATTTAATTTGGACAGCAGCTAAAACTATGTAGAAGATAATCCAAAAGATAAACATGAAAGTAAGAAGTGACAGGCAGGCTGCAAGGTAGCCTGAACTTTTTGGGATTAGGATCTGGCAGAAAACCATACTCTGTCCATTGTCCCTCTACGGTGGAAACGGGTCATCTTTAGTGATAAGTGGAAGGCAGACAGGAAGAACTATATGGGAGACTATAAGGTTGACAGGCACCTCCTTTGTATAGTGAATACGCTGCTGAGCTACTTTCAATGGAGAAGATACATCACTTCACCTGGGGGAAGTTGCAAATCTGATTTGGCAATCTAGTTTACAGATAGAATAAGAAGTTTAAGAAAAGATGTCCATTCTCTTGAAGTCGGTGACAAGGAAGACATGCTTGCCCATCTTGCTGATACAGGGAGGGGAAATGAGCAGGTCCCTAATTTGGCTGGAAATGTATGAATATATAATGCATTTTCTTCTGTGCATTAAATAAATATAAGATGCATTGGTTTTATTAAAAAAAGAGGAGAAAAAAAATTGAAAGGTGATCAATACCAATTTAAGTGCAGAAAGTGCTTGATTAACATATGACATGAGCTTCAGCTTTTGATGGATGGCCAGCAAGTTTGCGCGGTTTCCACTCAATTCTTGAATCTGCCTAGCAGACTCCACCAGATCAACATCTAAGAGCTTCACTGTCGCTTTCAATTCACGAAGCTGCGCGCAAGCCTCTACTATCTGTCCATTTAAATCCTGGAGCTGGCCTTGTGCCTCGAAGAATGAATCCGACCTCACCGAGATCTCCTTCACTAAATGCACTTCTACAATGTCCAAGTAGTGAGACAGTTTCTCCTGCAGCATAACATTTTGCGGAATCGACGAAAAGGGGCAAGCTGCCTGAAATGTGGCCCCATCCTCCAGTGCAAAATCCTCTCGAAAGTACAGTGAAGGAACTTCCCGCAAGCAAGCAGCTAATGCTTCCCCCTGTCCCCTGACTTCACCTTCCCCCTGATTGCTCTGTTCACGGCTTGAATGAGACCTCACATCTTTAAACCGACTGTAAGATTCAGCTATGGAGTCCAAGTAGGGTTGAAAATCAGCCCTAGTGATTTCTGGAAAAACTCTAGAGACCGTGATCGGGGCAGACTCCGCTGAATTTAGCGAGCTCGATGGCCACCACGCGCCCCAAGAGGCATCTGAACTGTAAACACCGGATTTTCCGACGTGCGGATTGTTGAGAATGGATGCCAAGCTGTGGCCACCATTATAAGAAGAAGGCTCCGTATTGAACCCAGATCGAGTCCCAGAAAACGAAGAGCCACTCGGTGACCTCGAGGTCGGAGGACTGGGAAATGTATGGCTGACGTCTAAACCCTTCTTTAAAGGCCTATTACTGTCATTGTTATGAGCGTCCGCCTGGAATCCCATGGCATCCATCCTTATAGCTCAGCTTTTGTTTATCTCTGTTGAGAATCGAAACCCGCACATTCTGCAAATATGTTTGTAATTCCAACTGAGAACAGCTCCTTCATTAACCCTAAATTCCAGATCCTGGATTTTCAGAAATAATGGCAATTGGACGCCAGATCCGTGGCCCTACAACATCGGATTTTGATAAGATGCCCAGAATAAAAATAAAGGTGCGTAGGATGTTTAAAAAGGCAAAAGGTTGAAGGAGAAATCCATTATTTATGGGTTTAAGATTGAATACACATACCGAGTCGATTGATCTGTGATGAAAAATGGAAAGAAAATCAAGAATATTACACTGCAATGCAGCTGAAGAGATTATCAATTGCTCCTCTGCATCTGCGATGATGCTTGCTTCTTACGTTTTTTTTAAATCGTAGAACCTTTATATTTATTTTTATCGTCTCTTTTTTTAATTCATGAAGGAAATTAAGCCTTTTATATTTACCCAAATTTCCCCGGTCTGAACAGAGGAAATTGAGCGCTGAAGGTGCTAATTCTTTTCCCGTGAAATTCTAAATTTTTTATAAACTATTGATCCGACGGGGCTGGTAAGTCTTAGTTTTAATTATATTGCTGTTTATTAACCAATCATAAATGGAGGAAAGTAATAAAAAAATTACCATAATCGTGGGTTTCTTAAAAAAAAATTGAGTAGTCTTACTAATTTCATTAAGAAAGAATAATAAAAAATTAAATATTTTAATTTTATTAATATAAGTTTATTAAATAAATAAATAGTGAAAGTGGGTGTTGGTCAATTTCTAAAACATTATGGGATGAAAGAGCGTGTCACTTTTGTGACACTAAGAAGGTTGAAGATGAAAAGCATTTTCTCTTAGATTGTCCAGCCTATACCCATATTAGATCTCATTTTCAAAATATTGATCACACCACTAACTTTCCTAACCTTTCAACTCAACAAAAGTATGTTGATCTTGGAAAGTTTTTCTTAATGTTTTTAGAGTACAGAAACAAAATTCTAAAGAATCACAAGTAATCACTTACCTTCTTAAGATTTGATAAACCAATTAAGTCTTAGTGGATGTTCATCATCATTATCATTTTAAAGTGTTATTAAATTGAGTTCATGTAATTTAATGTTAAATGTTGGTGATAAATAATCAATTTTAATGTATATGAGTATATGGTATGAGGAAAAAAATAAGAGAATTGTCTTTTTCTTTTTTAAGTTTATTTAAATTTGTTTTATTATGAAAGTAAAGAGTCTTTATACGGAGAGTATCTAGGTGTATATATAATATAATATTTTATGTAATGTTTATATATGGATTTGAAAAAATATATTTATAACAAATAATAATATTATAAATTGTAAAAATATAGATATAAATGAAAATAATGATAATATAAGTAATTTATTGGAGATCCTAGGATAGATATATAAGTTGTCTATCATAATTGTGGCTAAATTATCATATAGTTGGGGTAGAAACATATCATGAGAAGCAAAAAAAAATTGTAATTTTGGTTTTTATACCATATTATTAATATAATGATAAATTTTTCTTCTCTAAAAAAATAATCTAAATACTAAATATAGATATAAATGAAAGTAAAGGGGAAAAAATTTTATATATACAATTATAAAAATTATAATACCAATTTATACATAAATATAAATATTAAAAACTACTATTAAAGAAAACTACCAATTTACACATAAATATAAATATAAATATAATATTTACATAAAAACATTGTTACAATGTAAATATAAATATATTTTCAATTATAATAAAATACACATATATATCTATTTAAGTTATAAGTTTTGAGTTTCAAATATAAATATATTTTCAATTATAATAAAATACACATATATATCTATTTAAGTTATAAGTTTTGAGTTTCAAGGTTCAATGATATTACCATTTTAAATATATTTTAAATGATTAAAAACTTTACACTTTAAGAGATTTGATCTCCCTATTCTTGATAGAGAATTAAGATGAAATTACCTTATTAGTCCCTGCCAAAGGCTTGGGACTATAGCGATGAGTTGCTCATTGACTCTCTATTAGTTTATAGTTGACTTTAGATTTTTATTTTATATCAAATGTATAACATAGGAAATCAAAATATATATTTTTTTTAATAATAAAATAATATATTTTTCTCAAATTTGATTGGCTGATATGTTTGATGTGTTATTGCAGGCTTCACGTCTTTCAATGTAAACACAATTAATAGATTTGACAATTTCACACAGCAGAGCAGAGAGGGAAGGACCAATTGTACTGTGGTCATAACAATACGCAGAGTATGCCTGTAGTGTGCCTGCAGTTGCTGTTCGCGATGGTTTCTTTGCTATTATCCCAACCAAAAACAATCGATCTGTAACTCTTCATGTACAAAGACCAGTTGGGCACTATCATTTCTCTAAGGAAACATATTTTGCATTAGTTTTTGAGGTGCTTCTCAGGGAAAAAGGCGTTGTTTCGGTATAGACGGAGAGCTTGAATCAGTAGTTAAGAGGTCCTTCATTAGCTGGTAAGTTGCAGTTTGAATGAGACTTTTAAGCCGAGCATGCTTAGATTATTATTTAGAAAAATGGGTTGGCAGCCCTATTTGTATCTATGCATTTTATCCCTGCATTCTATGGAATTACCAATGTGTTTTACTGGGTTTTTAGCTTATTTCCTGTCGATAACTTCATCTTCTTATGTTCGTTTGTTTACAATTGGATGTTGCCTTTTGGAGCTTGTTTAAGTTCATTCTAGAACCGTGCAAGGTATATTTAAAGGATAACTCCTTGGTTTATATGAAACCACAAAGTCATCATTAATGTTGTTGGGTATATGGCTAGTTCTATGCTAACAAATACTGGATTTAAATCTCCCCTAGATACTTAAATAAGATGCACTAGTTTAGATGAATGAGTTTACAAGAAATGCCAACTATAAATATGGAAAAGCATCTCTTAAATTGTCCCACAAATATGTTTTTTTAATTAAGCAACTTTAAACTTTAATAAACATACAACTTTTTTTTTTTTTTTTTGTAAGTAAGTATTTTTATAAAAATCCTGTCAGCACCAAAAATTATAGCATCGCCATGTCTATCTGAGGACTGTAGTTATTGAATTGCCCCAGGGGGAAACCAATTCAGCCAGCCTCCCAAGTCAAAAACCAGTGTTTCAGATAACCAGTCAAATAACATAATTGAGCAACTCGAGCGGAATCGCCCCGTGGGGAAACCGATTTGCCCAGGCTTCTAGACCCTCCAGGACAGACACAAGACAATCAAAACATATTTTAACCAAAAAGACAGGTGGAAAAATATAAACAAAACAACCAGCAAGCCATGCAGTCTGACACCTGTGCAGCAGTCGCAGCTCATGTTGTGGACGTGTTGCATGCCATAGTATCCAAGGTGGGTGTCTGGGAAGCTGAAGTCGAGCCTAGTACCGCGTCGTCCACTAGAGACAGTTGCAGAGCCGGAACCAATATCGCCTCTGAGTCCACTGGTGCATTTGGTGTTAGTTCTGTGGGGTGGTGAGAACCATGCAGAGAGGAGAGCAGTTGTAAGATTTGTGACCCCTTCCTATCCAGGACTTCCAGACGAAAGTGCACGTTGTCCACTTCCTTGCGAACCTCAAACACCAGGTCTTGCAGAATTGCAAGGTCATCTTGGAATTTTTCACAGGTAGCGCAGTCTGAATAAAAGTGGGGTTGTTCTGGATGCTTCTCCTGGCGGGCGGAGATACCCTTGCGTGGAGACTGGATTGGTGGCGAGTGCATTGGCAATGGCACAGGAGATGAGTTCTCGAGCGAATTAGGAGGGACGACGAAGGTGGGTTGCAAGGAGGAGGCCATATTTGGTAAAGGCCCTGGGGCAAAGCCCAATGAATTCCCCAGAAGGTCGAACCACTCGACTCTACAAGGCCATGGCGAGGAGAGAGGCGGGAGACCACTATGGCTCTGAGTGGACTGACCAGAAGAGGAGGGCGACGAGCTATGAGAGGGTGTAGGGGCAGGTTGACGTCAAATTACCATGTGCGGTCGGTTTTGGTACCAAGTCGAGCCACGCTTGGATTTTCCTCGCAGTCTAGGCATGGCTGGAGCAGGGCGAAGGTAAGCAAACACAAGGAAATGGCGAAAGTGGTCGGTGAGCACCAGAGGAGGGTGCAGACTACGGGATGGCTCTGGTAAGAATGGATAAGGATGAAGAAAACATTGGTGAGCTCCACGGTATGAATATCGTTGGAGAGGGAGGACGCACATGTGCAGGGGTGACCAGAGTAATGGCGGATCCATCGGTCGGAGTAGAGGCAAGAGCAGAGCGCAATTGGAGCGTTAATGGCGCTTTGGTTGCCATGAAGGGATTTTAATTCCATGGTGTGTGAAGGGGGGAGGGGCATGCACCCGTCACGTGGTTGGTGTCGCACTGGCAGACGCCATCCCCATCCTCGCGGCACCTTTCTTGCACTAACACCTCATCCAAGAAATAAACATATAACTTTAATCAATATTAAAATTTTAATAAATTTAATAACTCTAATATAAATAGAGATCCACTAACGCTAACATTATTCAACCCTTTAACATAATCTAGAGAGGGTAGGGTATGTACATTTATGTAGTCTTTAGCAATCAAATTGCGTTGAAAGAATTCCTTATCCCACAAACAAAAGAATTTCATATATCAATTTGATATATCGCTTTGCCTTGAACTTAAAATTAGATTATTATTATTATTTATTTATTTAACATTGACTATTTCATTTTCTTAGTCTGATACACATATTGTTAATGCACTCTTTTTTTTTCATTAAATATCTCATTTTCTTAGTTTCATATTATTAATGCACCTTTTTTTCTTTCTTTTTTTAAATGAAATCGAAGAAGATTAATTAAGTTTGTGATTATAGGAATCGTGTTCAGAAAAATGGCAAATAAGGATGAAGATGTAAATTTGGTCATTATATGCGTAGAATTATTAACGTGAAATACATGGTATAATGTACAACTTGAACATCGATGAATAGTAAAATGGCGGCATGTTATGAGCACACTAACATTTTAGTCATGCATACTTAATTGTTGTAGCTTAATCACAGTTTCAATGTTCAATCATATCAATTCATTGTTGCGCTACCTTAGACATGAACACCCTTGTCACAAACACATGGTGCTAAACAATGTTGGTGCAAATGGATGTTTAGTGTATTGTCACGCAAGGAAGTCCAACAGTTATGATGGATCATCTTCCCCTTTCCTTTTTTTCTTTCCTATTTTGTATAATTATGTAAATTAAATATTTAAAAAATGGATAAATAAGTCAATTTGTATTCTTTTAGTAAATTATTTAACCCCATTTTCATATTATAGACATGAACACCTAGTAAATTATTTAACCCCATTTTCATATTATAGACATGAACACCCTTGTCACAAACACATGGTGCTAAACAATGTTGGTGCAAATGAATGTTTAGTGTATTGTCACGCAAGGAAGTCCAACATTTATTATGATGGATCATCTTCCCTTCTCTTTGTTTTCTTCCCTGATTTTGTATAATTATGTAAATTAAATATTTAAAAAATGATAAATAAGTTCATTTGTATTTTTTTTAGTAAATTATTTAACCCCATCTTCATATGATAAATGGGTTGATACATTTTATTAATCAAATTGTTGTGGTAAGATTTTATGTTATTCATAGTATATAATGTTGTACCTTCATATTTGATTAATGAAAATTTAGAGTTTAGTTTGTTACTTAAATTTTGATGGCGTTAATGATAAACTCTATAATTTCTTATTAATTATCATTCTATAAATTAGTAAAAAATATGTATATAAATTTATCTCAATGTAACGATTATTGTGGTTGTGCTAATTTTAATAGTGCATTCTTATTTTAATCAATAATTACATCAATAGGAGTCCCCGAGGTGTAGGACAGTCGGTGACAGAGTGTGTTGTTAAGGCACTCTATGATGTTAAAGTCATCGGTTTGAAACTTGTGGGGACGAAAAATCCAACCATGTTAAGGGTTGGTGTGGCTTAGGCCGGGTGCGATTCCTGGGTGATTTTGACGGCTTAGATGCCCCTGAGTCGCAGTTTCTCAAGCCACTGGCTAGCCTCGCAGGTCATGGACAAACTAGCAAACAAAAAAAAAAATTACATCAATAGGTGTCCACTCTATTGAAAAGTATTAGAATAATCTATCTTTTAATTAGAAATATTGATCTTTTGGACATGAATCATAAATGTTGGCATATTATCATCATCTCCTCTATATCAATGGATGAGATTTTCAACATTAACTTCCTTGCATTTATGAATACATGTGTTTATCATTACTAAGTTGGTCTATTATTTCACATTACCTTATAGGCTTATGAAATTACTATGTGGGTTTTTTAAATGTCTCTTGAATTATTAACGGTATGCCACATAGGGTTATTAACGGTATGTTACTCCGAACATTTATTGTATATCGCTCCTATTATTTACTATATGCCACATAGGGTTATTAATTGTATGTCACCCAGGTTATTTACTTTGTGCTTGGGTTACGTGTTTATGCATTTATATGTTATTTACTTTTATGTGTTTATTTATTATGTGATATTTACTTTTATAACTAGGTTATTTATCGTATGCTCAACTTATGAAATGTCAGCTCCACTTCCTCTTACCATGTTTTCCTCTAACATGATAGGCATTGAAGTGGCTAAAATTAGCATGTGGGAGTGGGCAAATAATAGCAACGGTCTACTTTGAACGATGGTGTGTAACACACTCGACCCCTTGAATTACCCTTTTTAGGGATGGGGCATCAAAATTTTGCTTACTCAAATCATCTCAAATCATCTCTCTGAGATGATTCATCCTCTTCTACTTGCCTGTAACTTTCTAACAATTGTTACCAGGCTCTAATCCAACCTTTGGTTTACAAGTTATGGCTTCGCGAAGTCCTTCAGGCATTCATTGGTTGAGGGCCACGTGGATCCATCTCGTTTGTACCATTTACAGGTTCCTACCTCCTGCAAGGAAGGTCCATCCACCGTCCAAACCAACGACAGGACTTAATCCTCATCTAACAAACAAGCTAGAGGAGAATTTGGTGTTTGACGCTTCGACATTGAACGTCCCTTTTTTTTCTGCACACATGTTCTCCGGAGTCCCGAATTCCCGAACTCCCGAAGGATCCTGAAATATCGCCATGTAGCTCCATCCTTTGAGCCTTTCGACTCACCCTCAAAACTGTATTCCAAATCTCTGGAGTCTCGAAGTCCCGGAATCTCTCCACGTGGCTCCGGCCTTTGGGCCTTCTAGATCTGACGGTTACGGGAGATCCTGAAACGTCCTTAGATATACGGTTCTCGTTACTTTGTAACTTCGGCATCGGGGAGTTTGATGCTATAACATCTCTATTCTCCCGAAGTGGGACTTCCCCAAAGTTACCTTGGTATAGATTCAACAGCCAAGGGGACTCTCGAATACCCTTGAATCGATGATTTGTGTTACTTCGCGATGGGTAAATGGGTCAAGGTTTAACAGTGAGGCAGGTCTGTCTACCACAGTTAGGGAGACCGCCAGGCACCAGTCAACCTTGTGGTTAACCATGACCACCAGTTGTCTTCGGTCGGTTTATAAATGGTCAGGACGAAACACTCCGGAGTTCCGAAGTCAGAAAGGCTCAGCTCCTTTCGGGCCTAGCGTAGGGTTCCCAGACCTTGGTCACATGGGTCCTTTGAAAACTCTTGTGGCTTCGCGCAAATTCCTTTAGCCGTAATGGTTAAGGATATGGGCATGAGCCCTCAGTCATATGGTGAAGAGTCTGAAGGAGGCACCCTCCTCCCACATGGTTTGAACTTGGAATTCTCACGAGGGTAGATTTTAGAGATCGACGGGACTTAAACATTCCAATAAATCCTACCCCAACCCTTTTATTGGCTTAAGTCCCACAACTCTTTGACTGCTAAACTGAGGCAAGCAAACGACCATTCAAAAGCACGAGTTCATAGAGAGATAATCCATATTTCTACCTTAATCATTCAATACATAACTCATTCATAGACAAATAAATATATTTATTCAACTATCATTTCCATTTCAATATATAGAGTATGAAGATACTTATCAGAAACCGGAAACTGTGAAGCGAATGTTGAAAGGGGTGCTTGCTTCTACCTAATCATGGGCACAACCACTCCTGACGGATTTACCGTTGACCACCCCCGAGCTAGACCATGATGCTCTGAGAGAGACTATTTATTCTTGCTCAATGACAGTTAAGGGAAGAAGCTACTCTCCTCCTCCTCCCACAAGATCTTGGCAACTGGTTTTCTCTATACCAAGCAAGGAGTTCTTCACGAGTACTTCCACAATCACTTGCCAACCTCGTTTATCAGCTTGTAATGAAAACCCTGCCAACAACTTCATGCGCCCACGAAAAGCTTATTTCCCAATTCTTCCTTGAACCAGAGAGTTGTAACCGTTCTTTTTCTCTTCTTAAGATTGATCTTTCGACTCTACTCTCCTCTCAGATCTCATGCTCACTCCCTTTCTCTGCCCATGAATTACATCTTTCTTACCTTCCTCAGCAAGGTTGAGTGGGTTTGAATGCCCAGCTCGTGGTCAGGTCTGTAAGTATTGCAGATGGGTACTCTGCCCCATCTCCTCATTAACTCTTGAGGAGGACTCTTCCAGCTACCACTCTGATTGGTAATTCATTTATGGGTTAGAGAATTGTTATGGGTATGAGCCATTAATACCAGTAAGGTATTGGTTTGGTGGGGGCGAGGTCATCTTAACCATTTATGGTTCCCCTCACCGTCTCTCTCGTAACATCCATGGTCTATCTTGGCAAACCCCCCTTTCAACAGTTATGCAACACTTATCCATTTTATATTAATAACATAAAATACATACATTGTCCTTTTATACAAAAGGTTCATCAAATCAAACATTCACACATATCTGATCTACCATAGTCTCTTGGCCAGTTATAGTTATATTTACAAATTGGGGGAAACATGGGTATTACAATCCCCTCCCCCTTAAAGGAACATCGTCCTCGTTGTTTTATTTTCCGATGTGCTTTCTATGTACAGAAGTAAACAAAAATGGATATGTTTGTTTCATGGCATCCTCCATTTCCCATGTAGCCTCATTGCGCCAAAGTGTTTCCACTGCACCTTGACATGTGCAATGGTTTTGTTCCTTAGTGGGGTTTCCTTCCTGTCTATTATGCGTTGAGGTTCTGGCATGAATTCTCCCTCTGGTTCCACCTAAATCACAAACCAGTCAATAAAATGATTAGAATCATGTACATATTTCTTTAATAACGAAACATGGAAAAAATCATGTGCCTTCACTATGGGAGGGAGTGCTAGCCTATAGGCTAAAGGTCACACTCTATCCAAAATTTAAGAGGGTCCACAATATTGAGGTGCCAGCTTGGCACAAGCTCCCATCCTCAAGGAGATTTCCTGGGTCTAACTCAAGATACACATTATCCCCTGTTTTGAACTCTTTAGGAGTCCTCTTTCTGTCTGCATAGTTTTTATGTCTATCCTGAGATATTTTTAGATTTTGCTTTATCTGAATTACTTGTTGTTCCATTTCTTTCAGCATGTCTAGCCCAATTACAAATCTATCTATTAGGTTATCCCAACTGATTGGAACCTTGCACTCTCTACCATAGAGGGCTTCAAAAGGGCTCATCTTCAATGACTCTTGATAACTATTGTTGTAGGAAAACTCTACCAGTGGCAGGTAGTCTTCCCACTTCTTAGGTTGATGCATTACATGCATCCTTAACATATCCTCTAATACTTGGTTTACCCTCTCTGTCTGTCCATCAGTTTGAGGGTGATAGGTTGTGTTAAACAACAATTTAGTCTCAAAACCAGCCATTAAATATTTCCAAAAGCTTGAAGTAAATTGTGTATCTCTGTTAGATATAATCTCCTTAGGCATGTCGTGCAACCAAAATATTTCTTTCATGAAGATACTGGCAATATTTATTGCCTTGCAAGTTGACTTAACGGGAACTAAGTGAACAACCTTGCTCAATTTGTCCACCACTACCATGATGGCATCATTTTGATTGGCCGATTTTGGTAATCCGATGATAAAATCCATGGAGATGGTTTCCCATTTTCATTCTGGAATTGGTAGGGGCTGCAAAAACCCTGTTGGATGTCGGTGTTCTTCCTTAACGTGCTGACATTGTAGACATTTAGCCAAGTAATCTGCTATGTCCTTCTTCAATCCCGGCTAATAAAACAATTTCCTAGTGGTCGTAATCATTTTCTGATAACTAGGATGACCAGTATATGGTCTTTTGTGTAGTTCATCCATCACGAACCTCTTCAAGTCACCACAATTCAGGATATACATCCTACCTTTGTAAGTTAGCAGGCCATCATTCAACATTTGATAACCTTCGTACTTCAGCCATGTGGTCTCTTGTTCTAAGTATGATTTTACAGTCTCGAAGAATGCATCGGTTTCTTGTGCACTCTTGACTCTCTCCCTGATGTTCGTTTCACAAGTGCTTACCGTTACCAGGTGAATCATTTTCACACTTCTGCTAAGGGCATCAACCACCCTATTTTCTTTTCCTTTGATATGTTTGATTTCAAAATCAAAATCAGTAAGGAGAGCCATCCATCTAGCACTAAGTTTTGGTTGATCAAACAGATACCTCAACCCATAATGGTTTGTCATAAGCATAAATATTCTACCCAGGAGGCAATGCTTCCACATTTTTAAAGCATGCACTATGGCGGCCAATTATAGATCATGGGTCACATAATTGATTTCATGCTCATTCAACTTTCTGGATTCATACCAAATTACATGTTCTTCTTGTATAAGGACTCCTCTGGGTCCTTCCTTGCAGGCATTTGTACACACAAGGAAGTCCTTGTTTGGGTTTGCAATCTTCAACATAGGTGCATTGGTTAGAAGGTATTTCAGCTCTTGGAATCTTTCTTCACATTCCAATGTCCAAATGAATTTATCTCCCTTTTTTTTAAGGGAAGTGATTGGCCAACCAATCTTGGAAAATCCTTTTATGAACCTCCTGTAGTATCCTGCTAGGCCCCTAAAGGATCTGATATCATATACATCCCTTGGGGTAGGCCAATCCATGATGGATTTGATCTTGTCAGGATCAACTGCCACCCCTTCTTCAAAAATAACATGGCCTAGGTAATGGACTTGTTTATGGAAGAAGTCACACTTACTAAACTTAACATAGAGTTGATGTTTTCTCAATACTTGAAGCACTAGTTTGAGATGTTCTTCATGCTCTTCCCTATTCTTACAATAGATTAAGATATCATCAATGAAAACCAATACAAATCTGTCTAAGAATTTACTGAGTACATTATTCATTAAGCACACAAAAGTGGTTGGTGCATTGGTTATCCCAAATGGCACCACCACAAATTCATAGTGATCATATCTTGTCCTAAAGGTTGTTTTGTGGATGTCTTCATCCTTAAGCCAATAATGGAGAAAACTGTAGCACCCCTTAATTGGTCAAATAAGTCATCAATCCTTGGCAAGGGATACTTATTCTTTATGGTCATCTTATTGAGTTGCCTATAATCTATGCACAACCTAAGTGTGCCATCCTTATTTTTCACAAACAAGGCTGGTGCTCCCCATGGAGACACACTAGGCCAAATGTAGCCTTTGTTCATCATTTCCTTTCATTGTAGCTTGAGCTTAACCAACTCTAGTGTACTCAATCTATAGGGTATCTAGAAATTAGCACGGCTCTTGGTGCAAGTTCTATTGAAAATCCAATATCTTTTCTTGGAGGTAGACCTAGTACCTCTTCTGGAAACACATCTCTATACTCTCTTAATATGGGGTGGTCCTCTAGGCTTGGTTTGTCTTCCTCAACAGAGTCCAACACTTTTATTGCATACAAAGGGCATCCTTTTCTACAATACTTCTTTACTTGAAGGGCTGATATTTGTCTCACTGAGATAGACTTTTGAATCCCTTGTAGGGTTACCTTCCTCCCTTCTTCATTGTCACACTCCAAAGTTTTATTGTAACGATCTAACTTGGTTTTATGGACAACCAACTAGTCCATGCCAATCAACAGGTCATAAGATCCTAAAGGGAGTATTTTTAGGGTCGCTTGGGTGGGTGATCCACTCATAATGAATTGGCATGCTAGTATGTGATCCAGGTGGATATTGGTGCCCACCCACCTTTTCTAACTAGCTTCTCTTGTCAGTTTTTAGTTCAACACATTCTTCTATGCTTCTTTGTAATTGTGGGTTCTACACTTTTGGGGTCGTTTGAAGCCCTACACATCTTCCAGGTGGATCGGTGGCCTCCCACCTAATCCAACTGGCTTATTTTGCATGTTTTCTTGCCAACACATCTTGTTGTACTTCCAGGGCCGTTTTGGGGCCCTAAACAATGTTTTTTTGGCTCACCACAGTCAAAATATAGTCAGAGCCGGAGTTTGACGATGTAATGCGTATTTCTCGAAAATACCTTTCCAACGGGCTATCATGCACTTAAAACGAAGATCGTATGCAAAAGTTATGACCCTGGGAAGTTAATGTACTAACTTACCTTGGGAACACTAGCTAACCACTGAACTAGTTGTTGATTGTTTGTGTTTGCATGATGGCCACTAATATTTCAGCCTTAGGGTTTATATTTAGTTATTCAACACAATTTATCAAGATTCATTCAACATAATGCAAGATTTCATCAACATACAGATATGGAACCACAAAGCATAGATCTGACCTCTTTATTAGGAAATAGCAAGAACCTGATACAATATACGAGAAGATCTGGAATGACATCATATGGCTCCAAGAATAGAATATATGAGCTGCTACAAAATGCTCCCGGAACACAGGGCAAGCCTTTGAAAGGCTGAATACAATATGAGAGATCCAATATAAAAAGCTAGGGTTTGCACAACCCCCCTAGCTGCTGGTATGTCCTGCTGAAGAAGATGAAGACCAAGGGTTTGACCCTCCCGAAGAATACCTCCAAATGCTACCAAACTCCACCAATAGATAGATCAGGTCAATGTGAACCCCCTCCTGAAATATGAATCCCAAATACCTCGTCTTCCTCCTCCAACTGTTGCAACCCTAAACAGGTTCGGCCCTCTTGAAACTCTAGATAAGACCAACAATTCGGCCTAGATGAATGAGGCCTACAAACCTCCTAAAACTCTCTAAGATGATAGATCGGGTAGTCACAAATCCATAGGAGAAGTTTCAAGATCAGATTTGAGGTAGAGCCTCCTAGATCTGAGAATCATTGAATCACCAAAACGCCCTCCTTCCTTCAAAAGTCATCCCAGCTTGTAGATAATGATCTAGCCGTAGTAACTCCTCAAGAAATCCTCCAAACTGATGAGCAAGGTCCTGCAAGCCAAACCCTAATGCGGGAATCTCCCAAAGCTCTCTTAATAAGCTGGATCGAACTGCTCCTCAATCAATGGTGCACCCCTGCTAGAAAAACCCTAACTGGTACGACCCTGATGCTCTCATGAATATGTGATGAATGTAGAATGGTGTGGGTGGAGTATTTCATCCCTGAGACCAATCTTGGAACAAGGTGAGTGGGATCCTTCACCACTGAGTTGTTCTCTAGGGTTTGTAATCTCAAAACCCTCAAAATTGTGTGCTCAAGAGCTCAACAACCAAAATACCAAATATCCAAGATGATGTGAGAGGTGCGCCCTAGCCTTTCTTTTATACCTCTATTTTGTTTTCCTGTTGAGTTAGTTTAACCCCTAGGTTCAACTCCTCACTCAACCTACAACTTATAATTCTTCATTGAGTTACTTTTTGCCCCTTTTCCCTTCTTCCTAAGTCAACTTCAAAATATAACATTAGTTTGTTTGACTTTTCCCCATGTTGTGTGAGACTATGGTCTAGTGGGGATGTTTAGACCATTAAGTCTTCCCAGACCTCTTCATCCAGAGGTGGGGGACATTACAGTCTCCCCTGCTATAAATTTCTTGTCCTCAAGTAATTCCAAACCTATCTCATGTACCACATGTTCATTCTCCCATGTGGCATCCTCAATGGGTAAATCCTTCCATTTGATCAGGTACTCTTTGATGCTTCTCTTCTGAAGCTTCTTCTACCGAACCTCCAGTATCTCTTCCAGAATCAGAACCATTTGCCCCTCTTCATCTAGAAGTAACAACACCTCAAGGGGCATGTTGTGTTGGCCGATGGCCCTCTTTAGGTAGGACACATGGAAGACATTAGGTATCTTTCTACCATGTGAGAGATCTAACTCATAAGCTACAACCCCTACCTTCCTACTGATCCTATAGGGCCCAAAGAAACGTGGTTGGAGATTCTCTACTCCACTCCTTTTTATATAAGCCTGCTTGTATGGTTGGAGCCTTAGGTAAACTAAGTCACCAACCTCAAAACTGCGCTCAACCCTGTGTTTATCCTCTTGGATCTTCTGTTGGTTTTGTGCCCTCTATAAATGATCCTTCAGCTCCATGAGGATATTCTGACTCTATTGTACCCAGTCATGTACTATCGGAGCCCTGTTGTCACCAAAATAAATCTCCATAAAAGAGAGTGGATCATAGCTATACAATGCCCTGAATGGGGTCATACCTATGGACATGTGATGGGTGGTGTTGTAGCAGTATTCCCCCAAATGTAGCCATCTGATCCACGCCTTCTGCTACCCTGCCACATAATTCCTGAGATATCCTTCCACCCATTTGTTGACTATTTCGGTCTGTCCATCTGTCTGAGGATGATAGCTAGTACTAGGAGTCAATGTCGTACTGACTAGCCTGAATAACTCCTGCCAGAATGTACTCATGAATCTACTATCCCTGTCACTGAAAATGGTTTTGGGTAGGTCGTGCAGTCTGAAGATCTCCCTGAAGAATAATTCGGCCACCTGTGCTGCACTGAAGTCTATAGCAATGGAGAAGAAGTGTGCAAACTTCGTCAACCTGTCCACCACTACGAAAATGCATTCCTTCCTTAGTGCCTTTGCCAACCATGTGATGAAATCCATGAATATGCTTTCCCACTTGTGCTATGGGATGGGTAGGGGTTGCAGTAGTCCTGTCGGGTGAGTGTGCTCATCCTTATTCTCCTGGAAAGTAGTACACTCCTTGACGTGATTCATCACATCCTCTTTGAGGCCCTTCCATGAGAACCTCTCCCTCACCTGCCTATATGACTTGCCAATCCATTGGTGACCTGCCATTGGTGAGTCATGACATGCCTGCAACACTTTGGCCTTGAAGGCCGATTCAGGAACCAAAACGATTCGTCCCTTATAATAGATGAGGCCATCAATGACCCTGAAGTTATCGTCCTGTATTTGCCCATCCATTACCTAACAAGTGAACTGATTCTCTGAATATTCCATCACCAAGTGGTCCTTCCAATCAACTGACGCATCTGTTATGGCATAAATTGATGGCCTTCTAGACAATGCATCTGCCACCACATTGTTTTTCCCTTTGACGAATTCAATGTCAAAGTCATATGCCTGTATTCTTCTTACCCATTTTTGTTGCCTTTCATTTAAGTCCTTCTGCTCCAAGAAGTACTTAAGATTGTTATGATCTGATTTCACTACGAACCGTGCACCTACCAAGTATTGTCTAAATTTGGCCAGAGCGTGCATGATGGTCAACATCTCTTTGTCATATATGGTGTAAAGTAACTTAGGTCCCCTGTGTTTTCGGCTCTCATAGGCAAGAGGCTTCCTATTTTGCATTAGTGTGGCCCCAATACCCTCTCCTGATGCATCACATTCCAAGGTGAAGGGTTGGCCGAAATCTGGAAGGGCTAAGACTGGGCATGTGCTCATCACCTGTTTCATCTTATTGAATGTGAATTGGGCCTCCTCACTCCATTTGAAAGCTCCCTTTTTGGTCAAATCCGTCAAAGGTGCACAAAGTTGTGAGAATCCTTTGACAAACTTCTTGTAGTAAGTGCAAATGCCTAGAAATCCCCTCAACTCTGTAAGGGTTTTGGGTGTAGGCCACTCCATTATGGCTTGAATCTTCTCCTGATGTACCTGTACCCCCTTTGCTCCGATGGTATGCCCCAAGTAAAGAACCTTTGTCATTCCAAACTCACATTTGGACTCCTTAGCATACAATGACTGCTTCTCCATGATAGACATAATTTGGTCCACATGACGAAGGTGTTCCTCCCACGTCTTGCTATAAAGGAGAAAGTCGTAAAAAAATAACAAGAGATGCTTCCTCAACTGTTTGTTGAATACATGGTTCATACAAGATTGGAACGTGGCTGGGGCATTGGTTAACCCGAAGGGCATCACTAAGAACTCATACTGACCATAATGACACTTGAAAGCAGTTTTTGGGATGTCCTCCTCCCTCATTTTGGTTTGATGGTAGCAAGAACGTAGGTCATTTTTTGTGAAATAGATAGCCCCATACAGTTCGTCCAGTAGCTCATCAATCCTTGGTATAGGATACTTGTTTTTTTATTGTTTTCTTATTTAATGACCGGAAGTCAATGCACATGCACATGGTTCCATCCTTCTTCTAGACCAACACCACTGAAGAAGCAAAAGGGCTGGAGCTTGGCCTTATGTGCCCCATATCCAAGAGTTCTTTGATTGCCTTCTCTATCTCATCTTTGTACTTCTTCAGATGTTTGTACGGTGTGGTGATGACTGGTTTTGCTCCTACCTCCAACTCAATGATGTGCTCAAACCCCCTGTCTGGTGGCACCCCTGGTGGAATAGGTCCAAACACTTTGTTGTGTTTGTCAATGATTTCCTAGATTTCTGGTGTGTAGTGAACCTTGCCCTGCTTGTCCACATGTGTCAAAACTCTGCATTCAGTTGCATATACTATCTCTTCTCTCCTAAAGATGGCCTCCATCATCTTGGTCGTAACTACCTTGGCCGAGTTACCTATCATGCCTCAGAGTGCTACCTTTCATCCACTCTCCTCTGTGAAAGACATCTCCATGGTCTTGTAGTTGGTTGTGATAGGCCCCAATGTGCTGAGCCACTGTACTCCGAGGATAATATTTGTGTCTGGAAGGTCCATCACATAAACATCCTGTACCAATTCATGCCTCCCTAAAGTAAGCTTCATCCCTAGAATGTACCTGTCACAAGGCATGGTGCTTCCTCCTGCTACTTCCACCTTGAATCCCTCAAATTCAACCATGGGTATATGCCTCCTCTGTAGTAATGTTGCATCAATGAAGTTGTGAGAGGCTCCCACATCAATCAAAACCGACACCTTTTTCCCTTGCAAGACTCCTCTCATCTTAAAAGTATTTTACTTGGGTACCCCACTGATGGATGCCAAGGTTGCTTTTTCCTCAGTCGTACTGTCATGTCCTGTGACCTCCTCATCTGCAATCTCATTGGTGTCTACTTCCATGTTCTAGATGTGGCTGGAATCCTCCTCCTCCTCATTGTCTAAAGTCACCTCTATGTAGTGTACTTGGCCACGACCCATGCCTTTGTGTGATGGGTTCCATGGTCTTTTCAAGTGTAGCAAAGTTGCTTCCTCCTCAATTCCCTTCTGGTGTTCTCATCCAACCTGCCTCTACCCTTGTCAAACCCCCTTGGGTCATGTCCTCCTAGGTTCATTATAGGTATCTAATCTCTTCCTCTTGTGTTAATAGGTGGTCTAGGCACAAATTTCGGCTTGGCAGCTGGTCCCAAGTCTCTCGTCCTCCACATAGAATCTTATAGGTTGGTAGGCTTAAAAGCCCTTACCCAACCCTTAAAGGGTTCCATCAACCCCTCAGTGAAGAGCATCATGAGTCTGGTCTATGATACATCATGCACCATGACTGCCAACCTCTGGAATTCCTCAATGTACACCTATGGTGCTCCTGTCTGTCTGAGCTGTGTGAGCTCCTGGAAATGTAACTCAGGGTCCCTCTGATCAAACCTGTCAATGACTCTCTGAGTGAACTCTGTGTATGCCACTATATGATTGTGGCCTAGTGTGGTCAATCCATGATACCACCAGTCATGAGGTTTTCCATCCAAGTACATGGTGGCAAACTTGATGGCTTCCATCTCCCTCATGGGGTTAAGCTGCAGATAAGTGTCCAGCTTTTGTACCCATGCTTGTGTTATCATATTGGTCGTACCATCAAAGTAGGGAATCTCCATCTTCCCAGCTCTGTGCTCAAACTCATAGTTGCTCCTGTGGTTTGGTCTAGGCTTGTTTCTAAACTTGATTTGACAATATTGATCTAGAGACATCTTCCTTTGAATCGTCATACTCAAATCGTTCTACTCCCTGGTACACTGTGTCATCTACTCAACAAAGTCATCCACCTGTTCATGATGTGCATGTTCATCTGTGAACGTGGGAAAGTATGGTTTAGGTGTAGCCCTGCTACCTATCTGTCCATGTGGTGTGCTCCCTCCATGGCTTCCCTTAGACTGATGATAGGGAGCATGTTCTGGATTATACCTGTGTCCACCGTGTGATCCACTAGTCTCCCTGTTTTCATACGTCTTTGAACCCTTTCCCTTGTGAGTCATCTGTAACAACATCTGGGCTATCCTTGTCTGGTTCTCATCCACCTTTCTTGGGTTCTCATCTACCTTCTTCAAGGTCTCAGTGATTTCGGTTTGTCCCCCATGGTTTGCATCATAGTTCTTCTGCAAGTGGATAACCAATTTACTTTATGTTTGGTTTATGGATTTATGGAATTCTTGTGCTAAGAAAGCTAAGCCCTAGGGCTCAACGTCATCACCTGAACCCTCCATCTCGGCCTCTGTTTCACTTTCCTGTTTCTTCCTTCGGCCCATATAAATACCACTGTACCTCTGCATGCGTTAATCCTCACAGGATGGGAGGATCAGAGCTCTGATACCACTGTAATGTTCTCAAACCAATTTTTTTTTGCTTGGGAACACTAGCTAACAACTGAACTAACTGTTGATTGTTTGTGTTTGTAGGATGGCCACTGATATTTCGGCCTTAGGGTTTTTATTTAGTTATTCAACACAATTTATCAAGATTCATTCAACACAATGCAAGATTTCATCAACATACATATATGGAACCACAAAGAACATATCTGACCTCTTTATTAGGAAATAACAAGAACATGATACAATATACTAGCGGATCTGGAATAACATCATATAGCTCCAAGAATAGAAGATATGAGCTGCTACAAAATGCTCTCGGAACACAAGACAAGCCTCCCAAAGGCTGAATACAATATGAGAGATGCAATACAAAAAGCTAGGGTTTGCACAACCCCCCTAGCTGTTGGTACGTCCCGCTGAAGAAGATGAAGACCAAGGGTTCGACCCTCCTAAAGAAGACCTCCAAATGCTATAAAAATCCACCAAGAGATAGATCAGGTCAATGTGAACCCCCTCCTAAAATATGAAGCCCAAATACCCCGTCTTTCTCCTCAAACTGTTGCAACCCTAAACAGGTTTGGCCCTCCTGAAACCCTATATAGGACCAACAATTCGGCATGGGTGAATGAGGCCTCCATACCTCCCAAAAATCTCTAGGATTGTAGATCGGGCAGTCACAAAACCCTAGGAGAAGTTTCAAGATCAGATATGAGGTAGAGCCGCCTAGATCTGAGAATCACTGAATCACCAAAACGTCCTCCTTCCTTCAAAAGCCATCCCAACTTGTAGATAATGATCTAGCCATAGTAACTCATCAAGAAAGCCTCCAAACTAATGAGCAAGGTCCTGTAAATTCTAACCTTGTACAATATTTACTACAAACTAATATTCATAAAAGAACAGAAAAGATACAATGGCAAATACAAACATTACACAAAGATTTTTCACCTGGAAACCCAAACCGGGAAAACCAACATATATTATATTCATACATTGTGTTACATTGTTTACAATAGAATATACATATAGGAGCCAGCGGCATCCAAAACCCTAACCCAATGACCTGGATTAGTCCAAAACCCTAATTCCTTAACCGGAAATAGAAAACCATCGGCAAAAAACCATGTGCCGAAAAAACCACCTAAATATCATGTGGTCCCGGAAATATGTTGTCCCGGTGCAACATTTTTTTCGGGGGCGCTGCCCCCCTGCACCCCCCTCTAACCCCCCTACGCGCCCGACGCAGACGCTCAGACACTACTACTCCTGCAAAGAATATAACACATACCCAACATTCTCCCACTTGTTGTTTTCTTTGCACGCAGGGGGTTACAGGGTTACATAGTCAACAATCCAGGGCAACAATGCCCATGGATCCTCTACACCAAGAGAACTTCTCAGTGCTCACAG